>JAMPIV010011145.1:0-66970 GCA_024509875.1 Oreohelix idahoensis
AATTGGACATTAGTGTTTTAGAATTGTCTGACAACATTATCACACACTTCATGTCTGGTCGCATCGTCATATAATTTATAATGAATATATGTCACGGTCTGTCAACATTATCGTTAATATTAAATTCCGCTAGTCTAAACGTCGGGTCAAAAATAATCAAATAATATGGAAATTAATAGCTATATATATATTCCCGTTATACATTATTATGAACATGTTGTACATATCCCGTGGGATCATAAAATATACCCGATCACATGTGGCTGGATGTAATCGTAAAACAAAAATATGAATAAAGTAAACATACCAATCTTGCGTCGATTTTGCAAGGTACTACACATTTCATCACATTATATTCTAGCGAGATTTCACTTACCTACTCAAAGATGGACGCTAACCCGCAATTTATACACGTGGCTTCATTGCTTTTAATGCGAGAATTCGCCGATCTGGCTTAGGTCTATCTTTCTCAAGGTTTCCTGGGCAAGTGAAAAAATGGCCGTGTTTGGCGCACTTTTAGCGGGACATTTCCGCTTGGACACGTGATCCGTAGCGTGCATCATGTGACCTTAGCCTCGTTTAGACGCTCCAATCAATAATGTTAAAAGTCACGTGATGTTTTCCTAAGTGGCCTAAACTGGTTCTCCCAAGTTTAAGCAGTCCTAAATTAAAGTGGGTTTTTCGCTACCGAGGTCATTGGTCAACAATGACGTCGTATCTAAAAATAGCGAGGAGAAAATACCGAACGCTAGGAGATTTTCCGCAAGGGACAATTCCCGGGACTTTGCGATCATGCATTGAGGATGAGAAAAAATGATGTCACGTAAATAAAAAAAAATGAAGAGAAGATTGGGCAAGTTGTCACAATCCTGCAGCAGTGGTTTCTGTAACAATTTGTTTTACCTGATGAGGTTGCCATCCTCATGCACAAACTTGTACTAGTTGCCTTCTATGATGTGCCTGAGGGGACATTTTTTTGTTCTGTCTCATAAGAGACTCCCTAGGCTCTGTTATTAATTACATGTTCTTATAATGTGCAGTTTTAATGCTGATTTGGTTCGTTTTCATCTTCGGCATAATAAGCCATGAATAAAAAGAGAAAGATACGGACTTTCATAAATGTTTACTTGTGCATAATAGAAGGATTGCAAGTGGTGTGACAAGATGGCTAATGTGGAAAAGAACCAGACAAACACCAGCGGAGCAAGAGGAGGAGAAATGCTGGCATTTTACAGGAAAAAACCAGTTGATAGCACCCAAGGCAGTCCCTGTTTTATAATCCCAAGGATAAGGGTAATAGCAGACCAAGACAATATATGGAGACAAGAGTCAGATACAGAGATGAAAGGGTTAATGAAGACATACACAGACCTTGAATGGATGGCACAAGACAGGAGGTCTTGATATGTTTTTGCTATGGACCTGTGCTCCATGGGGAGATAAAAATGTTGATGATGAGTTATGTTATATCATCTCCCCTGTAGATTATCTTCCCTTTCTCCTTGCCTGTTCATTCATTCATTCTCCTTTTCATTACTTATGGTGCTTGGATCCACCTCCTCTGTTGGTCACCATGACCTGCACCAAGCAGTCTCACGCTATGGCAGCTGTGGTTTCTGTAGGAATATGTTTTACATTATGAAGTTGTCAACCCATACAGAACCTTATATTTGTCACCTTGTAGAACATGTCTGAGAGAGCTGTAGTGTCTTATTCTTTCTTTGCCTCATCAGAAACTGACCCCCCCCCCCCCCCCCCCCCCCTTCCCAGCATTACACAGTGCTGTCCTTGTCTATTATTGATCAATAAATAATGAACAGAAATGGGTATGCTGCTTGGGACCCTAAAGAAATAAAACAGTAAAAAACTGTACAGTAGAAACATAACAGAAGTGACAGGCTTACCTGGGAATCGAACCCTGGAACATCTGATTGCCTTGCTACAGGAGTGAATCGTGACTAAACACACTGCATACTCAGTATCATACACACAAAAATGCTGGTTACTTAGGTCCCTGAAGCACTTTTTTTTTCTGCATCTTTTCATGTCTTGTTCCTTTGTATTTTTGGCTTATGTTTTAATCAGGATTTCCTTTCACAGTGAAGATGGTGTAGAAACTACAGTTCACTTCCGTTGCTATACAGAAACAAGTCCACAGAAGAGGTATGTCAAATTTTTATTTTTTGGGTTTTGTTTTCATATGTTCATCATGCATACAGTGTAACAAATAAGTGGGGGATATGTAACTCATCATCTCAACCCATAACCCGTCATGGGTCGTAGGGGTGCCATGGTGGAAGCATCAGCAGACAGGGTCCTCCACTGCTCTCTATTCTCAGCAATACGTACAAGTGTGGAGAAACCGTGTCCTGCCCATTCTTTGATGTTATCAGCCCAGGATTTTCTTTGCCTTCCTCTTCTCCGTTTACCTTCGACTGTTCCCTGGAGGATCGTTTTCGAAAGGGAGTCATGACGAGTTACATGCCCAAACCAGGCAAGCTTTCGACGTTTCACTATTGACAAAAGTGGTTCTTGATGGCCTGCATAGGTGTTTATCTTCTCTCTAACATAGACATTTGTTTTGTGCTCTTTATAGCAAATGCGCAAAATTCTTCTATAACATTTATGCTCGAAAGCCTGAATCCTTCGCTCCGTATCTGCAGTGAGTGTCCAGCCCTCACACCCATACAAGAGAATAGATAATACAAGTGATTTGTATAATTTGATCTTCACAGGAAAACTGATGTTACTTTTCCAGATCACATTCAACCTTGTCATGGCAGCTGAGGCCATCTCAAGTCTTTTCTTGATTTCTTTATTTGATCTTCCATCACTACATATAGTGGACCCGAGATATTTAAAGGTGTTAACTTCTTCTAACGTTTGCCCATTTAACGTAATGTTGGTCGGAACATGTTTCTTATGGCTATTCACCAATATCTTGCTTTTTTCTATATTAATTTCTTTTCTCATTATTTGCCATAAACCTTCATGCTATGTAACTATGCTAATAAAATCTTATTGTCACACCGAGTTTGCTTGTGTGGTGGTCCAGATTTTTTTTTTCCACATGCAAACACAAAAGGTGTCCAAGATTCAGGGTGTATGATTTTATACAAACATTTGTAACTATATACTGGTCCTCATACTGGTCATATAGACCTCTTGAAGCTGGACCTAGTATTGTGGGGTCTCTAATACTTCGCTCCCTTATAGCTATGGGATTGTCTTTAACATTATTATTACTGTTATAGAACTAAATACATTACAAAGGCCTGATACTGTGGTGACTAAATTTTAACCATTTCACCTAAGTATGTAATTTAAAAATAGTTTTAGGATCTGAACATTGAAGTACTGCCTATGTGTGAACACAATCATTGCTTAATCAAATTCGAGCAAGAGAGAGAGAGAGTCATACACTTGCACACACATAAACATATTATATATCACATTCTTTTCTCTTCCTTTACTTCATTATTTCTTTACTGTTGAAACTTGGTGTCATTCATGATCACCCTCCGGTTCCCTGTGGAACACAGGCCTTCAACAAACTCATGCTAAGCCTTTCTTTTTTGTGCCAACCTGTTCAAGTTCATTTCATGTTGTTGTTATCATTTCCATGTCTGTCTTCAGTTCCCTTCTTGAGGTGTTCTTGAATCTCCCTCTATTTTTTTTTTACCTTGGGGCTCCCAGAACAAGGACCGTAATGCTATCAGCTGGTTTCCTTACTGTTCATACAAATCAATGTCAGTACCGTTCCATAACATCTTGTAATGCTGGTATTTGTATGGTTCTTACCATTAGTTCTATGTTGGTGATCTTGTCGTGCCATTTCAATCCTTCTGTTCAGCGCAAGCCCCCATTAATGGAAGTCTTTAACTTGGTTGTTCCAGTTTTTCTAGTTCTCCATGTTTCAGAGCCACACAATATGTAATATTGCGTTGAAGATTCTTATTTTTATGTTGGACTTGATTTCCATGTACTTTCTAGTGCATTAAAAGCTCATCTTGCCTTTCGTATTATTTTTTGTTATATCCAAATCTGTTCATCCAACTTTGTCTACATTGCTGCCAAGATGTACGCATGATTCAAGAGCACCCATAGAAGGTGCATTGGACATGGATAAGAGAGAAATACTGAGGGCAATTCAAGACCGCCTTTTAGAGAATGATGCCTCAATCGATGAATCATCAAGGCTGATACTGCTGGAATTTGGCATCAAATGTAAAACCAGCAGGGATGGACGTATGAGAGGATGTATCCATCATGTATACAACCAGTGCGCAACAGGAACAATTAGCATTCATACCCTTCGACGTTTGCTGAGGGAGACAGAGCAGCTATGGGTTTGCCCGTAGTGTAATGAAGTTGATTCTGCTCAGCAATAACAATGCATGATTCCACATCTTGTAGGGATGCATCTTCAAGTGCAGTCTTGGCTATCATTCGCTGCATTTATTCTCATAATTCTTTACTTCATTCATTCATTCATTCATTCATAACCCTCCACTCCCAAAGGAGCATAGGCCTTCAACAAACACATGCCAAGTCCTCCTGTCACGTGCCATCATCTCAAGTTCTTTCCACGTTCTCCTCATCATTTTCACCTCTGTTTCCATCTCTCTTCTCCATGTGCTTCTTGGTCTACCTCTGCCTCTCTTGCCCTGGGGATTCCAGAACAAGGACTGTCTTGTAATGCTATCAACAGTTTTCCTCAGCGTATGTCCTATCCATCGCCATCGTCGTCTTCTCATCTCTTGTTCCACTGGCACTTGTTTAGTTCTTGTCATCAGTTCCACGTTGGTAACCTTATCATACCATTTTAATCCCTCTATTCTACGCAAGCACCCATTTATGAAAGTCTGTAGCTTTTTGGTTGTTGTCTTTGTTGTTCTCCATGTCTCAGAGCCATACAATAGGACTGACTTCACATTTGAGACAGATCAGTGAAGAAGTATTATGATAAAACTGCTCATGATCTGCCCAAGTTGTCTCACCAGCCAGTCTACTATCAAGACCCTGAAGAACCAAACTGGCAACCTGGAAGGATTGATAAGAGGCTCTCTGAAAGATCTTATCTCGTTGAAGGGGAGAATGGAGGTCAATATGTCAGAAACAGAATTCATCTAAGACCTAAAACAACACCTTTCACACCTGATCCCGAGGACCTGGAAATTGATGTCCCCTCTCCAGTTCTACCCGAGCAACAGGTTGTTTTGCCAGACATGGAAAACACTAGTGAAGTGAACATTTCCAATCCTCCAGAAGTTGATCCTTCAACTCCAGCTACTTCTAGTCCTGGGAAAGCTGGCAAAGAACATTCTCTCCTACCATCTTGCCCTAAGAGACCTCAAAGAGATCGCAAGAAACCCTCTTGGATGAATGACTTTGTTCACTCATAAAGAAGGGGGGATGTTGATGTGTATATACGTTTCGGTGTTTAGTTTGTTTCCCACTAGAGTTACTTGCCCTTATGGGAACTCTTTTTTCCTACTTCCTGTTTCTAAGATGGTCGATTAAACATGTCGATCCTTGTATCTTGTGTTCAAGCTTCGTGATTATGCTTCGTAACGTGAGTATGTATGACAGCCAGCCACGTCTCATTATATCTTACAATATTTACCACACACGAAGGTAAATATCAACAGACATCATCATCATTTTTTTCCTTTGTGCTTCTTAAAGAGTTTGGAGGCACTTCTGAAGCTGGTCCCACGCACAACTTCATATTAGTCGCCTAGTACAACATCACATTAGTCGCCTAGTACAACATCATATTAGTCGCCTAGTACAACATGACTAAGACTCCCTTAAAGGTTAGACTTTTTTTAAGAGTCAAAGACTAGTGGAGAGTGAATCATACATAATCCAACTACTACTGTATTTTCCCTTGTAAAATCAGGTTTTGCCATTTCACTAAGGTTGTACATTACACAGCAGCCAAACAGCGTAAATGGATGCTTCAAAGCAGCCTCGCCCAGTAGGTGTTCCAGGTACCACCAGACAGTCATCCAGCTACTGAGTGCATAATAAACACAGTAGCTGAATGTGGAATGCCTGCACAATGATCAGATGGGAAGCTTCAGAACATCAAAATGGAAATGAAGAGACTGAGTATCCACACTTAGGAATTGTGGAAGACCAGAAAGACTGGATCAGGAATAAAAACCTCAGAAAATCACAAAATTACATATGCAGGAGAAACAAATTCAAGACACGGAGCATTCCTTGTAAACAAAGATAAGTAAGTAAAGATCAAATTGTTTTATACCTGTTTGGATGATGCCAAAAAAAAGCACTGCAGATCATCAGAAATGATGCAGTAAAGGAAGACAATGCCAAGTAGGTAACCTACAAGGACATATAATTAGATTAAGTTTCAGAGACCATAAAGATAGTGGAGATAAACTGGTGGAATGAGCAAAGAGAAGACTCAATAATTGGAAGTATGTGGTTCTAAAAAGACCCAAGATGTCTATGGGCATAGATGATCCAGGAGATGAGACAAGACATCAAACTGATATAATGCCTTAACTGTGGCAAAAAAAAAAGGTGCAAGGAGCCGAATAGTCAAAGGAAAATTATGACTGAAACTAAAGAAGCAAGGGATCAAAACCAGGAAAATAAGGTTAGAACTGAACAGAGAGAGAGAGAGAGCAAGAGAGAGGGAGAGAGAGAATGAACGAACAAACTTTATTTTCAAAGGGTTAAGAGTTGGGCACGCAGACCCATCTGACATTCTGCCCTTCCGCTCTCTCTCTCATCATGCATACTGTATCCTTTCATCCTCACTTTACTTTAAGCATTATTTAGGCATTTATCATTATAAAAGTAATATAACAGCATACATTTGCAATATCCATCATAATGAAAGTATGTTTTTAAAATAAATTTTAAAAAAGAAAAGAAAAAAAGAATTTAATGAAAAAAAAAAAAAAAGCAAAACAAACAGACTGACAAAAATCGAACTCTTCATACAGTAAATTAGACATTGACTTGAGACATAATCAGATTAGGATGGCCTGTTATAAGAACTCATGAAATATTCTAACAGTCTGGGACTCCACGTGTTTTCCAGTGTATGCGAGAGATTTTACCAGAGGTGAGCAGCTTTGAGTCCCACAGCAGGTACTGCCATATGGAGTGAATTGTTAAAGCCTTCACAATACTAGTTTCCTGTTGAACAGTATTTCTGCTGGACTTTGATCAAACCCTTGTCTTGACGTATTACGAAGTTCAAGTAGTGCCTCATATGCATCTGTATTGTCCTGAACAGTCTTTCTCATCATACCCTTGATGAGTTTCACAGCAGATTCAGCTAATCCATTGGCTTTATGGTGACCTGGTGCTGATTTAACATGAAGTATTCCCCATCTAGCAGTAAATGATCTGAACTGTGCAGACATAAACTGAGTACCTTGGTCAGATACAATAACTTTAGGGACACCATAACGAGCAAAATGAGACTTCAATTTCCTGATGACTAACTGTGCTGTCATTGTAGGTAGAAAGTCTACTTCAATGAAGTTGGAGAAGTAGTCAATCAGGACTAAATAATATCGGCCTTCTATAATAAAGATGTCAGTGCCAACTTTCTCCCAGGGTGATAAACCTCTTGAGTGTTGGTTTAAAGGTTCTTTAGTATTCCTTGCCTTCTTTTCTTGACATTCTGGACAACTGTCAGCTATCTGTCGAATCTCAGCCGTCATGCCGATCCAAAACAGATAACTTCTGGCCCAGCGCATCATGCTGTCAAATGCAAGATGAGCAGCGTGTAGCTTCTGCTTGATTTCAGGCCTCAGTGCTTTTGGGATAAGAATACGCTCTCCTTTAAGTATTATGCCTTGTTCTGTTGTCAGAGTGTCGCGAATGTCAAAATAAGGCATAAGCTCAGCTGTTACATCAGACTTTCTTTTAGGCCACCCATCCAAAATGGTCGACTTAAACCTCTGGAGCACACTGTCTTTGAGAGTTTCAGCTTTAATCTTTTCCATCATCACATCTGGTATTTCAGGTAATCTTACAGGTGCATCAGCTCCTGCATTGCTCTCTCTCTATCAGCTAAGGAATCCAATGTGACATTATGAATACAAGCTCTGGACAGTGTGTCGGCTATAAGAAGATCGGAACCTTGTACCCACTGGAATTCAAAGTCATATCGATGGCTGCGCATCAATAAATTCTGCAGTCTTCGAGGAATTTGACTCAGAGGTTTCTTTACAATGGCTGCCAAAGGTTTATGGTCGTTGATGACTGTAACTTTCCTTCCATAATTGTACTGGTCAAAGCGTTCCAAACCATATACAACAGCTAAGAGCTCCTTCTCAATTTGAGCCCAGCGTTGTTCTGTTTCAGTTAGAGCTCTTGAAGCAAACTCTATTGGTTGACCATTTTGTAGGAGGACAGCCCCAAGTCCATAGCTGCTACTATCAACTTGAATACACAAAGATTCATCAGGATCATAGTATGCGAGTACTGGAGTAGAAGTAATCAGTTTCTTGACACTCTTGAAAGCTTGTTCACATTCAGCAGACCAGATAAAGGGAGTATCCTTACGTGTAAGTTCTCTTATTGGATGAAGAACTTCTGAAAGATTGTTGAGAAACTTTGCTAGATACTGTATCATGCCACAAAATCTGCGAACCTCATGACAGTCCTTAGGAACGGGCATGTTTAGTATTGTCTCAACCTTTTTCTTGTCTGGTTCAACACCTCGAGCAGTAATAAGGTGACCCATGAAGGTAGTTTCTTCTTTCTTCTCTTGTGCTTTAGTTTCATTCAGTTTAATGCCTTTCTCTTTACACCTATGTTTCAGTTCCTTAATCTTCAGATCATGGTCCTTAATTGCTTGCTGTCTGTTTGATCCACAACCTGCAATAACTATGTCATCAGCAACATTGATGCAACCATGAAGACCTTCCAGAGCTTGTGCTAGATGCCTCTGGAAAATTTCACTGCTTACATTCAACCCAAATGGTAATCTAGACCATCTGAACCTACCATAAGGTGTAATCATTGTTGTAAGTCTACTAGACTTCTCATCAAGTTTGATATGCCAGAATGCTTCCTTGATATCCAGCTTTGTGAAGATCTTGGCATTATTGAGTTCAGGCAGTACATCATCCAATGTTTGGTAATCTGTAATGCTCCCTCTGCAAAGCCTCATTCAGGGGTCTAGGATCAATGCATATTCTTAAAGAACCATCAGACTTTTCAACAACAGCCATTTGGTTAACCCATTCATTCGGTTCCTCTACTGGTATTAATATACCTCTGTTCATTAGATTTTGAAGCTCTGACTTTACCTTGCTCTTAAGTGAAAATGGTATTTTTCTGCACGGCAGTGCCTTTAGACGAATATTAGGATCAATCTGCAACACAGCTTCACCCAGGACACCTAGATGGTTATCAGAGTTATGATCATTATCTGAACTGTCAGTAGCCACCTTAGCAATAAATTTGTTTGTGTTGACTGTCACAAACTGTAGATCCTGCAGTGTGTTGTTGCCCAGCAAACATGTGAATCTATTTTTCACAATAGTAAACCTTATATTGTGTTTTGTCCCAGTCTTAGGATTCTCGGCAGTTAATATAACTTCTCCCAGTGGAGTCATCTTAGTACCATTCCACATAACAAGCCTCTGTTTAGTGGGTAACAGTTGTTCTTGCATCACAAAGCGTTGACAGATTGTATTCACATCAGCTGCTGTGTCTAGCTGAAATTTTACCATTTTTCCATTGATAATGAGTTGTGCAGATGTACAAGCTTTGCTAGACTTCACACAATTAAGAAAAACTTCAGAATCTTCCACTGACTCTGTGTGAACAGTATGAACTTTCTTGCATTTAACTTTGAAATGGTTTCTTTCCCCACAATTTGAACAAAACTTCCCCCATGCAGGACACTTTTTCTTAATTAATAGATGTTTCTGTCCGCAGTAATGACACTCCTTTCTAGGTTCAAAGTACCCACTGTCAGTGTTACTTTGACAGGCTTTACCAGCAGCATGCCCAGTGTCTCTCTTGGGAGGTTTATGGTTGAGTGATTTTTTCTGTACCTTTTCAACCCTTGCTTCAGAAGGTTGTACTGTATTACTCATCTCTCTTATGTCGTTTCCAGTTTGCTCGAAGACTCTGCATATGTGAATGGCTTTCTTTAGATCGAGGTCAGCTTCTCTCAAGAGCTTCTCTTGTAACCTTTTGTTGACAGTAAAGACAATTTTGTCTCTTATCATACGATCCTTGTCGTTAAAGTTGCACAAATCTGCCTTAGTTCTCAGCTCAGTCAAAAAGGAATTAAAAGGATCTTGAAGAGGTGTGTTCCAGAATCTGAACGTATGTAATACTTCATTGCTTCGTGAGCTACAATGGTTCTGGAGCAAATCGAGAATTTTAGTAGGATTAGAGTGGTCTCCTTCCTCTGCAAGTTGATCAAAAACTTCAACAGCTTGAGGTCCAGCACAGTGTAAGATAATGGCCGCCCGAACAGGATCAGGTTTAGAGGCCACCTCTATTGCATGCATGTATAGTTCTAACTGTCGTCTCCATTTACAAAATGTGTCTGCTTCGACGTTATTTATGTCTAGGCAGGGTGGTAACCGAAATAAGGGCCGTTCTGCCATGACGAAATGTCTAATAATGGTATGCAAGCAATAACCTACCAGTAATCTCACCTCAAGTCTAATGACGTCAGCACACGTGTTAGAAGATATTCAGCAGAATAGTCCGAATTCTGTAGAAATAAACACCGCTGCCACCATGTTGATATTTACCTTCGTGTGTGGTAAATATTGTAAGATATAATGAGACGTGGCTGGCTGTCATACATACTCACGTTACGAAGCTTGAACACAAGATACAAGGATCGACATGTTTAATCGACCATCTTAGAAACAGGAAGTAGGAAACAAGAGTTCCCATAAGGGCAAGTAACTCTAGTGGGAAACAAACTAAACACCGAAACGTATATACACATCAACAATGTCAAAATACGATAGCATACATATTTCCAGTACAGTATCTACAGCTTAGTTTTGCCTTAAAAGTCATGTTAAAAAATGTATGTGCCTTGATTATGCTTTATATCCACAGTATCTTTTTTGTATGTCTGTTTGTATTACCTCACCAGTAATCTGTTATATTTCCATTGTTTTCAGATTGCAACGTCTGATTGCCAAGAAAAGGTATGAAGAGGCAGAGACATTTGCCAAGCTGTTTGGACTTCCTTTCAATGTAAGAAACGTCTTCAAGTACCATGTCTGGCGGCATGGGCGATCATGTTTCTCTACAACTTCCTGTCTACAGTATTATTTATTAATTCTGTTGTTGACTTCTTTCCTGACTATAATGTCAAACTGTCCAGTATCTGCTGTCTTAGTTGCCCTCTGTCTCTTTTTTCTTCAATCTTTCATATTGTTACAATATACTCCAGCCTTCTTCTTCCCGAAACATGCCCAAATAAAGTGGATTGCTTCCTTCTTCTTCTTCTTCGTTCGTCCTGAAAAGGACGTTGGTTGCGTTGTGTCCATTTACAGCGAAACTGCAGTATTTGCACCTTTCGGCCGACACATCCAACTTCAGCACAGCATTTTTGGGACCGGGTTAGCCTTCCCTCTTCGATCCCTACTCACTCAGCCAGACTGCAGTGATGCAGCCTGTTTCCAGGACCACCACTTGGAGGTGGAGTAGGGTCTTGGTCAGCTCTGGTTCGCTGACCCTGACGCAAGCAGTCTAGCTATGGGTCGCTAACTGCATTCCTCACTGTCTTAGGTCCCGATTGCTTGTGAAATAAGTTTCCTTTGCACATTGGCCTCTTTCAGGACATCCTCATTACTCTTGTTAGCTGTCCATGGTATTTTTAACATTCTTCTGTAAAACCACATCTCTGTGGCCTCTAGTGCTTTTCCTACTTGTTTACTAATTGTCCATGACTCACTTCTGTATGCCAGGATCGGTTCTATATAGCACTGAAGAATTCTCTTTCTTACCTCCATTGACAAAGAGTGTGAGAAACTTACAGTCAGTTTATAATAGAATTGTATTCTTGTGATAAGGTTTTCTAATTACGCTGTATTGTTATGTAACTATATTATGAGGCACCTCACCAGAAATCGACTTCTTACGCACTTATCTCTCTGATTTATGAAGTGTGGCTTATGGTGCTATGCTTATTTCTTTCAGAGTGTCCCACTGGTCATTACCATCTTGGAACATAATTTTCATGTCGATAATGCATCATATCTGTTTCTTACTGTTATGTTACATTTATCTCTCACTTTTGTCTGTCTCTCTAGTATTGTGAAGGCTTTAACAATTCGCTCCATACGGCAGTATCTGCTGTGGGACTCAAAGCCGCTCACCTCTGGTAAAATCTCTCGCATACACTGGAAAACGCGCGGAGTCCCAGACTGTTAGAATATTTCACGAGTTCTTATAACACGCCATCCTAATCTGATTATGTCTCAAATCTCATCTCATCTCATAATCGGAACCTCTTCTACCCCGTGAAACGAGGTGTAGAGGGTACCCAAGTGCACAAGGCCCATGGGCGGACATGTCTCAAATCATTGTCTAATTTACTGTATGAAGAGTTCGATTTTTGTCAGTCTGTTTGTTTGTTTGTTTTGCTTTTTTTTTCTCTTTTTTTTTTTTCATTAAATTATTATTATTATTTTTTTAAATTTATTTTAAAAACATACTTTGATTATGATGGATATTGCAAATGTATGATGTTATATTACTTTTATAATGATAAATGCCTAAATAATGCTTAAAGTAAATGTGAGGATGAAGGGATACAGAATGCATGATGAGAGAGAGCGGAAGGGCAGAATGTGGATACTCAGTCTCGTCATTTCCATTTTGATGTTCTGAAGCTTCCTATCTGATCATTGTGCAGGCATTCCACATTCAGCTACTGTGTTTATTATGCACTCAGTAGCTGGATGACTGTCTGGTGGTACCTGGAACACCTACTGGGCGAGGCTGCTTTGAAGCATCCATTTACGCTGTTTGGCTGCTGTGTAATGTACAACCTTAGTGAAATGGCGAAACCTGATTTTGCAAGGGAAAATACAGTAGTAGTTGGATTATGTATTATTCACTCTCCACTAGCCTTTGACTCTTAAAAAAAGTCTAACCTTTAAGGGAGTCTTAGTCATGTTGTACTAGGCGACTAATGTGATGTTGTACTAGGTGACTAATGTGATGTTGTACTAGGTGACTAATGTGATGTTGTACTAGGTGACTAATGTGATGTTGTACTAGGCGACTAATGTGATGTTGTACTAGGCGACTAATGTGATGTTGTACTAGGCGACTAATATGAAGTTGTGCGTGGGATTGGCAACCTCATCGTGTAAAACAAATAGCCACAGAAACCACAGCTGCAAAAGCACATGAATGCTTGGTACAGACTTCATGCAAGGGGACCGACTACTGTGTTTGCTCCATAAGAAGAGAAAGAGGAAAATAATGATTATGTAAAGGCAGCAGTTAGGAATTATGCCCTTTTCCTAGATGAGCTACCAACCAAGGACCAATGTGTGTCTTCTGCCCAAAGCAGTCTGGCTATAAGACAGTTATAGAAATATATAATTTGGAAGGGTTTATGGTTTTGTATTTAAATCCAGTCACATTAGAACTCATTAAATAAACACGGTAACAAAATTTTCTGTTTTTATGTAAATATTTTTTGTGTGCCTCAATAGTTGGACCCAGAGGTTGTGCAGAGCAAAATGAGGGAAGTTAAGGAGTCATTTGCTGAGACAGCTATGCACATCAAACAGTGCAAAGAACAGGTATTCATTTAAATAGTGATTGTCGGTTGGTGATGTGAAATGGCTACTTCTGTGGGAATTTTGAACTGCCTCACTTCACATCCTTTCTTGTTTCACACACTTTCTCTTTGTAAGCATGCCACTTTTTTTTGTTGAAATAATAAAATGTATTAGCGTTTCAAAACACTGATGTAAAAAAAAAAACAATTTTGTTTGTGTGGATCCCCTTGTCAGGAAGTTAATAGTAAATTTTTATAATGGCACTTTTGCCAAACGTGGACCAAACGTCTTGTTATAAAGATCCAATGAAGTTGAAGTGGAATGGAAAGAAATGAAGTGACCACAGGAGAGTTAGTGCCGTCCATCATCACAAGATGCGTAAGAAAGAAACACAACTGAATTATTTCCTGCCA
Organism: Oreohelix idahoensis; assembly: GCA_024509875.1. Taxonomy (NCBI): domain Eukaryota; kingdom Metazoa; phylum Mollusca; class Gastropoda; order Stylommatophora; family Oreohelicidae; genus Oreohelix; species Oreohelix idahoensis. The sequence continues at coordinate 14,195 of JAMPIV010011145.1, forward strand.
TGTTTTGGCAGATTACTTGCTCAGGTGTACAGAAAGGTCTGCGAGTTGGTGTCTGGTAGTGAATTGTCCACTTACAAGGAATTAAGGATAGAAGTGGGAAGTGACAGTTTAGCTGGGTGTTTCAGGGTTAATCACCCACTAAGTTTTAACTGTTTTATGGAGGGCATATTTGGAGTCATCCTTATATGATTACCAGCTAGGCACAATGCTATAGTATTCAAATGTGGAAGTGAACCTCCATCTGTGAGGCTAATTAGACCCTCATTGACTCTTGAAAATCATCCACACACTTCCAGGGATTCCCCCTGTGGTGAAACATGTTGAGGACTCAGCATTGCACACTAAGCTTGGAGGAGTCACTTGAGCCCCAGATATAACTCTGGCTTTTTACCTGGTTGGCTGCATGCAGGATGATCTCACTATGGGTAAAGGGAGCTGAGAAGTGACTGTGTAGGACGTGACAATTCCTTGGGAGAACCCAGAACCAGAGTACAGTATTTTAGTTCTACATAATTGGAGAGCCCCCTTGGATGGCAGGGAATGCACAGTATGCCATGCACTTCTTCCTTCTAGATTCGGACCAGATGTTATGATCCTTGGAGTTCATGACTTCAACTCAACACGTTTCGGAATGGCAGAAAAGCCACAGGAAAAGCCAAGATCTATAGTGTAAATAATACCAAGGAGTCTTTCACCTTGGTATTAGCTGCAAGAGAGTGAGAAGCTCAACAGTCCTAGTTAAACAACCACTATTTTATGTCACAATACTGACACATGAACCTTGAACCTTGATCAACTTGCCCTGTACTTTTATAGATAAGCCAATGAAAACTTTTACTTTATTTCAGCTGCTGAAGAATACATCAGGCTCTGTTGCCATGGTTTTGGCTGAGGTAATGTACAGTAACTGTTTCCGCATGAAGTACATGTTAGTTGGAACAGACTTAGCTTTTTTTTTTTTTTTTCTTTTTTTTTTCAGTAAATTCTTTTGGTCTAAGTTACAAGAGCAGCAATCAAAATGACTGCTCTTGAATTAGGTATTAGCCTTTAGCACGCTGCGGGCGACATGTGTCGCCAAAAAAAACATTGTTCTGACAGCTGGAGGCACCGTGTGTCGCCTTACGGATTTCATCGTTTCTAGCATGAGGACTTGTGTACACGTGATTTCAGCCCCGGATGTTAAGTTCTAATGTTATTTTCAAGAGAGCTAGCTTCCGTTTCCGATCTTAAAAAAGCGATGGGAGTATCCGCATTTATTTTTTGTAAATTTTTTAAATCGAAATGAATCGGCATCAACATGCAGCCATTTTGCTCTAATTTTATTGGATTCTGACGCCATGCGGTGGGGATAAGATTTTTGTCTTTATAAGCGCTGATATCGTTTCTCAGAATATGTTTGATGGCTGAGATGGAAACGAAAGTAAAATGGCCTTTCAAGTATGTATAATGTTAGGGGTTAGGACTAGGAATATCGGAAAGATTTAGAATTTCGGCCGAATGTCACAGCTGACGAGAGCGTTTGTTGTTTTGCTACTGATGATGGGTGTAACGAAAAGATCGTCATTTGATTTGTATTGGTCTATTGGTCAAATGACTTTCATTGAGATGCAAGGGATATGGACCCTTCGTTTGCTGGTTATTTTTTTAAATTTTTTTTTTAATTTTAAAATTAAAAAAAAATATTTTTTTATTATTTTAAATTTTTTTTTCGTTTTTTTCATCTTTCCTTTCCTCTCTTCCTATCACATCTAATATGTACACAAACAAATTTTATATCATCAGATTCACCATTCATTTATTTATATAAATTCCAAAAATGATAGCAATTGACCAAGAAACACAAAAACTATAGACATTAAGGGTCACCCACTATAGAAACGGGACGCTGTGAAAAAGAATGCAGCTGCAGGCGAAAATTTTCGCCAAAGAATGCAGCGTGCTAAAGGTTAGGGAAGGCAAAAGCAGTGAGGAAACCATATGGCTTTGGCCTGGTATATGAAGTCTCTAACACTTGATTCCCCTATGGCAGTATCTGCTATGGGACTACCTTTTACCAGCATAGTGAGATAACTAATTCACGAGAGCATCTAGGGAAGAGACGGCATGATTAAACAGTCATAACATCCATTAAAAAAATAAGTATAACTTTCACCCAAAAAGCTCAAAACACCTTAAACAAAGCAAGCAATAACAAGGTACCAGTGTGCAAGAAAGAATGGCCAGAAAAGAAAAACAACTACTATTTTTACATTTTTATTTCTTCACTCCTATTCAGCTAATTTATTTGAAAATAGAGAGTATCATCTGCCATTTTATTACTAAAGTGTTATGTCACATTAGCATTACAGCTCAATGTGAGATCCGGCCTGTTCATCACATGACCTCACAATGGGCAGACTTTTTTTGCTGTTCTTGTAACATCAGTTTATTGGCCTTTTTGGATTATATTTTATTGTGTTTCTGGAAATAAGAAAATACAACTTAGTCAAATAGCAGTTAACTTACGCAACGGCAAAGACTACTATAAAGGCTACATTCAAGTCCAAATGGGAAAGAGAGCACCCGGGCCATTTGAAAAATGATGCATATCATCAACTATCCAGGAAAGAACAGGTCATCATTTTTCGGCTACGCACTGGACACAACAGATTGAGATACCATCTATACCACAAATACAAAATTGGTGCAACAGATCTCTGCACCTGCGGTATCAGCCCGATGACAGTCGAACACCTGCTGCAGTACTGCCCAACCTACAGAAATGAACGGAGTAGCATATGGCAACAACCCACTTCTGTCAACGAAAAACTGTTTGGAGATGTCGGGAACCTTGAGTTGACTACTGCCTTTATTAGAGTCATAAATGTGGAGGTCTGAAGGCGAACGAGGAAGAAGAAATAGCAATTAGTTTGGGGGTCGAAGTGGCTAAGAGGAATGGCGTCCACCTCTAATTTTAAAGGTACCAGGTTCCCTCCCAGTACATGGAATATATTTGATGGAAATTTTTTTCAGAATCAGTGGTTCCTAATGATGTCATATTCTTCTCCCCTGATCTCCTGGGTAGTGAGATCGGATGTCTAGCCTTCACGGATAAGGACGAAAAATAGGAGGTCCTGCACGTAAAAATGCCTCAGCAGTTGGAAATCGTAAAGAGTAGGCCATATGGCCGCTGCCCTGGCAAAATTTATAAATTAGGAAACCTATCCACCACAAAAATATTTGTAGAATGTGTGATTCCTGTATCCTCGCCAGTGCTGCAGAGGTCATGCATTGTGCTGAGATCCTCGTGTGATCTAAGGGAGGAGATCGGAGCACTGATGGAGTTGTCCGTGTACAATGAAGATGGTCCTTAAAAACTAAAACCAAACCAAACCAAATGGCAGTTATTGCTCATTGTTTTGATATTTGTTTCATGTATATCCATTAGGGCAAATAATGAGAAAATTCAATTTTGATACCAACATCATAGATATCATTGAAGCACTATACAAGAACGCAAGCAGTGCTATTTTTGCAAGCAATGACATTGGAGAATTTTTCAAAACAACTGTAGGAGTTCGCCAGGGATGTATCCTGTCCCCAGTGCTCTTTAATATATATCTAGAACATATTATGCAGGAGGCTCTCTACGATTATAAAACAACCATATCGATTGGAGGCTGACCTCTTTGCAATCTACGTTTTACTGATGATATCGATCTGATAGCTGGAACAGAATCAGAACTTCAAGACCTTACCTCTAGACTGGAGAAAGTAACAAGAATGTATGGGATGGAAATTAATATAGAAAAAAGCAAGATATTGGTGAATAGCCATAAGAAACATGTTCCGACCAACATTACGTTAAATGGGCAAACGTTAGAAGTAGTTAACACCTTTAAATATCTCGGGTCCACTATATGTAGTGATGGAAGATCAAGTAAAGAAATCAAGACAAGACTTGAGATGGCCTCAGCTGCCATGACAAGGCTGAATGTGATCTGGAAAAGTAACATCAATTTTCCTGTGAAGTTCAAATTATACAAATCACTTGTATTATCTATTCTCTTGTATGGGTGTGAGGGCTGGACACTCACTGCAGATACGGAGCGAAGGATTCAGGCTTTCGAGCATAAATGTTATAGAAGAATTTTGCGCATTTGCTATAAAGAGCACAAAACAAATGTCTATGTTAGAGAGAAGATAAACACCTATGCAGGCCACCAAGAACCACTTTTGTCAGTAGTGAAATGTTGAAAGCTTGCCTGGTTTGGGCATGTAACTTGTCATGGCTCCCTTTCGAAAACGATCCTCCAGGGAACAGTCGAAGGTAAACGGAGAAAAGGAAGGCAAAGAAAATCCTGGGCTGATAACATCAAAGAATGGGCAGGACACGGTTTTTCCACACTTGTACGCATTGCTGAGAATAGAGAGCAGTGGAGGACCATGTCTGCTGATGCTTCGACCATGGCACCCCTACGACCCATGATGGGTTACGGATTGAGAAGATGATGATATTCATTAGATTCAAGCGATGATATACAAATTTAAAAATTAGAAATAACTTTTCAGTCACCTGTATTTGCTGTAAAACTGTCTGTTATGCTAAAGTTAACTAAATCTGCTTGTAAAAATCCTGATTTTCTTGTAGTTAGGAATATATATTGCTTTACATTCCAGCTTCAGGAATTGGAACATAGGTTGGAGTCATACAGGCTTGTTTATGGAGAGGAAGAGTACAGGCAAGTCTGAAGCTTTTGTTAATTACTTTAAAAAAAAAACAGTTGTGTTGAATATTATGTTTTGAAGAATCAGCATATAGTAAAAATACTTACTTAGTCATTCCCCTTCTACCATGAGGTGTAGAGGTTTGGAAGAGAGAGCGCCAGACTATCCTATCGGCTGTCTTCCTCCTGGCCTGGTTCCATTCTAGTCCTCGGTCCTTCAAAGATTGTCTAATGTTGTCCTCCCAGCGGACTCTGGGTCATCCTGGGGGTCTGGATCCCTGGCTCTTTGTTTCCCATGCTTGTCGTGGTAGCCGATCTTCTCCCATTCTGCAGACATGGCCAAACCATCTTAGTTGGGACTGTTCTACTTGGGTCTGCAGGGGGTGGGATTTTAGGCCTTGACGTATCGTCTGGTTGAGGACCATGTCTCTTCTTGTTACTTCAACCACCTTCCTCAGATACCTCATTTCTGAGGTTTGGATCTGGCTTTTGTGGGTTGTAGTCATTGCCCATGACTCGCATCCATATGTTAAGACTGGGACATAGGTGGAGCGGTATACAACCATCTTCATTTTCTTACCAACCTCTCTCTTGCTGAGGAATCCTTGATTTATGGCCTGAAAAAGTCTCCCAGCTGCTGCTTTTCGAGTGGCCAACTCTTCTTTGATGCCTCCCTTTCGGTCTATAATAGCTCCGAGGTATTTAAAGTGGTCGACCTGCTCCAGGATCTGTTCTCCCAGCTTAATCTGATGTCTTCTTTCTTCTCGTGATATCACCATGGATTTTGTTTTAGAGCTGCTTATGACGGTCGGTGGTTAAGGATCGAAGAAGAAGAAGAAGATGACCATCCCTCTCTTCTCCAGCTCTTCCTTCCAGACTTGCAGGTTGGATTGGAGATGTGCCTCGGATTTAGCAATCAGGGCAACATCATCAGCAAATGCCAGCTCTGAAATACAGACCTGTCTCATCTTCCAGTACCCCACTGAATACTTTCTTGTTCTCTCCTTACATGCCTTGATGACATCATCCATGAGGAGTATAAAAAGATAAGATGACAGGATATCACCTTGTCTTACACCAGTGGTGGTCCTGAACTCTTCTGACTTATGGTTTGCTGTCCTCACATAATTTCTGCAAGACTTGTAGAAGCTCTGTATAGCATGAATCAGAGGTGCATATAGTAAAAATTACATCTGAAAATGTCCTAAATTGCACCTGAAGCTTATTACTTTTCTTTAGTTGCATGCATGTGTGAGTGCACAAATATGTGTGTGAGTATGGCGAGATAGATAATTTTTGATGAAAGTAGTGACTAGTTACTTGATCTAGATAGAGAAAAGTTTTTCCAGACCCGGGGAAATAGAACTGGTGAACTATAAGTGGGGATGGCACAAGATTAAATCAGGTAGTCAACCTCACAGCTCAGATGATATAGAAGTAAAGAACAGGCAAGTAATTCACCCCCTTGCTAGACCTATCCAATGCCTCGGGAATGTGAATGTAGCTCGAATTTAATTCCTACCAGTTAAAATTGCTTTAACACACACACAAAAAGTACTGAAACATTGAAAATAATTCAATAACTTCAGATCTAAAAATTAATTAGATATTTTTAATGATTAATGGTTTAAATTGTAAGAAAATTTATGTCATATATATATATATATATATATATATATATATATATATATATATATATATATATATATATATATATATATATATATATACATATATATATTCCGCCAATGCCGGTCCCAAGCCCGGATGAAAAAGGAGGAGGGCGGCCTGCATGGAGGCCGTAAGGAGGCAGCCCCTCCACCATGCAAAGGCACAACAGGCCAATCACCTGTTTGCTTTAAATCATGATTACGCGAACTACAAGAGAGAAAACCGGACTGATTCTAAAGGCGACGAACTGGAACGGACTACGGACTACGACTTATGGAACTTGGAATACAAGAAGTATAAATGGGAAGGAAGAGGAGCTGGTGGAAGAGATGAGGAAAGCAAAACTAGAAATCCTGGCTATAACGGAAACGAAGAAAAAAGGACAAGGAGTCATGGATCTCGATGGCAACACGTTGCTCTACAGTGGTGTACCCATATCTGAAGGAGCTAAAGGGGGCGTGGGTTGCATTGTGGCCCAAAATCAAAAAGATAGTATCAAGGGATGGAACTTTGTCTCGGAGCGCATTATGGTTGTAAAACTAAAAGAAGGAGAAACCATAGTCAACCTGGTCATAGTGTATGGGCCAAATGAGGATGAGAGAGCAGAGGTCAAGGAGGAATTCTTCGAGCTGCTTCAAAGGACAGTGGATGACTGCCTAGATGAAGTTATTATGCTCGGAGATTTTAATGCCAGAGTTGGAAATGACCATGCTAGATGGGGTGGAGTTATCGGAAGATATGGAGAAGATACTCTCAATGACAATGGAAAGCGACTCCTTAGATTCTGCAGTGAGCAGAATCTGATCATTACAAACACAAAGTTCCCCCATAAGCGCATACATGCATACACTAGATGTGAACCAACCAAGAATGAGAAGTCAGTGATCGACTATGCCATTGTTCGGAGAAGCTCATTCGGATATGTCCGAGATGCAAGAGTCTGGAGGGGGCCAGAGATTGGAAGTGATCACTACCTGCTAACAATCAAACGAACAACTGAAAGAGTTGCTCAGCCTAGGAACTGCCCAACATCACGCAAGAAACCAAGTAAACGAGCAGTAGAAATGAGCATTAGGACCTACAAGCTGAGAGAGCCAGAAATTAAGACCAGATATCAGGGGCTTATTGCTACAGCAGTGAGCAACACAGAAGAACGACCTGATGACTTGGAAACCCTCTGGAATAAATTCAAGGATATCATAAAGACAGCTGCTGCAGAAGCATGCGGTGAAGTCCGACTTGGGAACCAGAGAAAGAGGACACCTTGGTGGACAGAGGAAGTCAAAGAGAAAATAAGAGAGAAGAAAATGGCATGGAAACAATACTTGGGAGCTAAAAACACAACAGGACAAATGGAAAAATATAGAGAATATGTGACACTCAGAACAGAAGCAAAGAACAAAGTGCTAGCAGCAAAACAGAAGTCCTGGGAAGAATTTGGAGAAAAGCTAGAAAAAGATGCACAAGAAAACCATAAATTGTTCTATAAGACCCTAAAGAACATGAGGAAAGAAAAACAATGCCCTCTCAAATTTATAAAGGACAAGCAAGGCAAATTGCTTACTGCCCCGAAGGAAGTAATGGAAAGATGGAAAGAATATTTCTCAGAACTCCTGGATGGTGAGCATGATGAAGCATCAGAAATAATAAACACTAGCACAGAAGAGAAAACCAATGATGGTGAAGATGACATAAAGATGGAAGAACTGAGGGCAGCACTGGAGAAAATCAAGATGGGCAAAGCAGCAGGGCATGATGGTATAACACCAGAAATGGTTAAGTACATGGGAGCATCAGGCGACCTATTACTCTTAAAGGTCCTACAGGCAGCATGGTGCAACAAGACCATACCAAAGGATTGGGAGATTGCCATCATAACACCAATTTTCAACAAGGGTGACAATCGACAATGTGGAAACCATAGAGGCATATCCCTTCTCAGTGTCCCTGGTAAAATCTACTCTAGAATCCTAGAGCAGAGACTCCGACGCCTAGCTGAGCCACAATTGGATCAGGTCCAGTGCGGATTCCGAGCAAACCGAAGTACTCAAGACCTAATCTTCACACTCAGACAGCTGAGTGAAAAGGCCCTTGAGTATAAGAGTGAGATCCATCTTTGTTTCATAGATCTGGAAAAGGCGTTTGACAGGGTCCCTTGGAGCAAACTTTGGGACTGTTTGGCAAGGAAGAATATTCCAGCACCTCTGATTCATGCTATACAGAGCTTCTACAAGTCTTGCAGAAATTATGTGAGGACAGCAAACCATAAGTCAGAAGAGTTCAGGACCACCACTGGTGTAAGACAAGGTGATATCCTATCACCTTACCTCTTCATACTCCTTATGGACGATGTCATCAAGGCATGTAAGGAGAGAACAAGAAAGTATTCAGTGGGGTACTGGAAGATGAGACAGGTCTATATTTCGGAGATGGCATTTGCTGATGATGTTGCCCTGATTGCTAAATCAGAGGCACATCTCCAATCCAACCTGCAAGTCTGGAAGGAAGAGCTGGAGAAGAGAGGGATGGTCATAAGCAGCTCTAAAACAAAATCCATGGTGATATCACGAGAAGAAAGAAAACATCAGATTAAGTTGGGAGAACAGGTCCTGGAGCAGGTCGACCACTTTAAATATCTCGGAGCTATTATAGACCGAAAGGGAGGCATCAAAGAAGAGTTGGCCACTCGAAAAGCAGCGGCTGGGAGACTTTTTCAGGCCATAAATCGTGGATTCCTCAGCAAGAAAGAGGTTGGTAGGAAAACGAAGATGGCTGTATACCGCTCCACCTGTGTCCCAGTCTTGACATATGGATGCGAGTCGTGGGCGGTGACTACAGCCCACAAGGGCCAGATCCAGACCTCAGAAATGAGGTATCTGAGGAAAGTGGTTGAAGTAACAAGAAGAGACATGGTCCGCAACCAGACGATCCGTCAAGGCCTAAAATCCCATCCGCTGCAGACCCAAATAGAACAGTCCCAACTGGGATGGTTTGGCCGTGTCTGCAGAGTGGGAGAGGATCGGCTACCACGACAAGCATGGGAAACAAAGAGCCAGGGATCCAGACCTCCAGGACGACCCGGAGTCCGCTGGGGGGACAGCATTAGACAATCTTTGAAGGACCGAGGACTAGAATGGAACCAGGCCAGGAAGAAGACAGCTGATAGAATGGTCTGGCGCTCTCTCTTCCAAACCTCTACACCTCACGGTAGAAGGGGAACGACTAAGTAAGTAAGTATATATATATATATATATATATATATATATATATATATATATATATATATATATATATATATATATATATACACAGATATATATATATGAAAATATACATATACATACAAAAATTCACAAGAGAATTCCATAACTTGAGTCAGTGTCCATACTAGTCCATATCATCATCTTACAGTGTTAATATTTTGTTGGGTTGGGTGGTAATTTCTTGATATATGCACATAACTCATGAATAGGCACCTGGTCCTTGTAGACACAGTCAGGAGACCAGATAAGAGGTGGTCCACTAGTTCTCGAGTTATGTACAGAGTTTGTGGTGAATATGACTCCTGGTCTAAAGACACAATGCTGTGGCCAGGTAGCAGTGGTGGTCCATGGATTCAAATAGGTTACAATCCTGGTCCTAAGACGCAATGCTGAGGCCAGGTATTATCTCGTGGTACACTCACAGATAGAAACCTGAAACAAAACAAGCCCAGTGTATGGTACTTGTTCAGGGAAGATGCCACCTCTTCTAATAATTAACTGCTGTAATCAGAATGATTATGTTATGACACACCATCAGGAAGTTATATTGTCAGGGTAAGTATGTCATACGTGATATAATACATTATTAATACATTTATCACAGACAAAAGATACCCAGTGAATACAGAAAGGCAAACTCTTTGTGCTCAGCATTAACGCCAGCTCTGAAAAGGGCTGATAGCTTTATTAGCTAGTCAGTACTAGTCCTAACAAGGACTCTAGCTTACACCAATGCTGTATGGATTGTGGTTATATTTTGTGATGAAATCAAGCTTCACATGGGCATAAGCAAGAATGTAGACATGAAGAGTTTGGCATAAAATACACATCAAACAAAATTATCGATTAGAAAAATGAAGCACAAATTATACATCAATTTGCAATTGTGCATTAATTTTCAAACCTAATGTATTTTACACAGTTAATAAGCATACCCTCAGTTTGACAACCACGACGCTGACTGGAACAGTTTTAGAAGTTGCATGCACTTGATTGGCAGAATTCTTCTATTCAGTACTTGTAGAGGCTTCGGTGCTATTGTGGATCTTGCTCTCATATGATGTTGACTTGTTCGTAGCGTGTGTGTGTGCCATTTTAATTTCCCTGCTTCCTAATATAGATTTACACCTAGATATGTGCTAAATCGAGTGTTTTGCTAGCTATTTACATGGCTCAAATAAGGAATATTTTCCGTCCAATGGATTTTCCCAAAGATTACATCGATACATATCGCAGGTAAGTGGCAGCTGTATGCTGACATAATAAATCAGCAGAGTTTTACACCGAATCATGACAGTGAGTATGACCTAGCTGCTTTTTCAGGTGTTAAAGAATATACACAAAGAAGTGATCAGTGGGAAATATGAAATAGTGCAAGTGTATATTCGCCTTAAAAAATGTTCTCCTATCTTCCGCTCAGGGAGATATTGATCACTGCTAAAGCTGCCGAAAGATAAAACATGCCTTGAATTTATTGAAAGATTGTAAATCAATGGTACATATGAAGCTCAAAATGTCTGTAAAGGAACCCATAATTTTTGCTGATAAGATTAAAAACAAATGCCAAGCCTTGGCATTAAGAGCTCAGATAACAGCAAACATGAAATGGTCGTCTTGACCACTTTTTCTTTTTTATTGTTTTGTTCTTTTTGCTTTCTTTTTTTAAAAATGCAATTAAAACCATATGTTAAACAATATTTTACTTTCAGATCATGCACTCTGTGATACACACACGCGCGCGCGCACCCACCCACACACACACACACACAGAGAATCTTTATTCTTCATAAAATACATTAATATGTACAGACACGATATAATAGATACAACATGGCATATAGGAGAATCATTAGAATTTACATAAAGTGTTGAAGACGTCTCAAGTAGTTCTATGTGGGTGTTTTTACATCTAATGTTTGTGTTACACATACATAACAATCTTTAAGCTTTCTCTTCAACATACATGTGTGTATGTATGCATATATATATATATATATATATATATATATATATATATATATATATATATATATATATATATATATATATATATGAAGGTAAAGGTAGTGCCCCTAGCAGAAACTGCCATGGGGAGGGAAGTGTTAGAGACTTCACCATACCAGGTCCAGCTTTCTTTGATTTGGGGTGACCAGTTCCCTTCCTCGCTGCCTTTACTTTCCCTAACTCATGAGCAGAGTCAGGTACCAACTTACAGCTGGGTAGACTGGAACTGCAACGCTATCAGGTTTCCATCCTGGTACCCGGTAACGGCCATAGGAGGAAAGTGCTCTAACTGCTTAGCAATCAAACACTCATGTATATATTCACACTCAGATTTACACACAGACAGACTGTTCAGATAGACTGCAGAACCATCTTGCCATTGGAACAAAGCCAGTCTGTATCTACAAGGACACTGATAGTCTATACGACTTGTTATAACTATAGCTTGACAAATTAAGAGACTTACTTACGCATGTTTGCTGTTATTTGTTTGAAAACATTTATATTAATATGATATTCTTTTTCAGCCCCACTGAGTGGGAGAAATTTCAGTATGAGAACCCCTTGACCCTGTGTTTTAAACTTTTGACAACAGATGCAGGAAAAGCCTTCAAGCTGTGGGCTTGCTTTCAGGTTTGCTGCTGTCAGTTTTGTCTGTCTTTCAGTGTTGTTGTTTAACTAGGGCTACTGAGCTTATTGCTCAAGCTTTTGACAACAGATGCAGAAAAAGCCTTTGAGCTATGGGCTTGTTTTCAGCTTTGCCACTGTAGTGGATTGATGGTATTGTATGATGGTGATATTACTAAGTGTGATGCATGAGGTCAGCTGTGAAGGCTCCTGAGATAAAATGTAGCTGTGAATTGTCAGAAGGCCCTTCATGCTACCACTACGACCTCACACCTATCTTTTTTTACTAATGAATGTGGCTACGTTAAATGTCTAGGGTAATGATATGTAATGTGTTGTGGTAGTTTACATACACACACACAGATATTTACTAAGTCTAATAATATTAATAAAATGTTATAATACACTGAACTAACTCAAGTGTGTAAAATTTGGATAGTAATTTTCTTTAAATTTATTTGTTCTGAACCAAGGTTTTATTTTGGCCAGAACATATGAAAGGTTTTGCAATTATGAAAGAAATGCATGAATATTACATAATAAATGCAAGGTGTGTACATATATATGTTACTAGACTAGTTAATATTATTACTGTTTATAGTTGTAATCTATTTGGGAGAACACTTAATGGATGTGCTGTTGGGGTGGCCTCATCACTCCCTGTCTATTGCGATTACACATTGTCCAGTTATTTGATGGAAATTTTATGAGTGTGTTAGGAAATAAGTGAGTTGGTGAATTCTCGGCAGACCAGACGCTCACGTAGCTTGAATGTGTAGCTCTGGTGCTGAGATCTGGTGGCCCCACCTCTCCGTGCTTGGGGGCAATATCAGAAGTCTGGTGGCCCCACCTCTCCGTGCTTGGGGGCTATATCAGAAGTCTGGTGGCCCCACCTCTCCGTGCTTGGGGGCTATAATAGGCTGCTCTGACAAAATGTTACTGCACGGGTCCACTCTTGCAATATTCAACAACTCATTTGACACCACATTGGTGCCAACTGAAACTCACAGTTCTGCAATCAAAGTATTAGTCATGTGTCAGAATTCCATCCTCTAACCATTTCTGGACACAACACTACACAACAACAACACCACATAGACGGGTCAGATCTTTCTGACCAAACAACACATCTTACCAAGTTGGTTTCACATAGGATAAGTTCTCCCAGACTACGTATTCTGAAATATGTTCATTAGCTTCCTGCTATAGAATAGGATAGGTGATATGTTTCACTGATCTCAACACTTGATCTGTCCTTCATAATCCTTGCTGGAGTTTATGTATTTTATTTGTCTCTAGACTCTGAACTGGGGCGGGGGGTCTAGAGCGAATCCTTACTTGTTGTAAGGGACAGATTATGCTATTGCAGTATCAAATCACTCGAAACCTTAAACAAATATTAAAATGTACAAAGAAATAATTTCAGTCTTACCAGAATTATGAATATAGAACACAGTTAAATGCTAGCAAAACTCAGCTGAGCTGCTGGCCTTAGGATGGCGTCCCTCTAAATATTTCAATAGCTTCTGGGAATTACACCACTTAATAATTCACTGTGTCTACTAGGACAACTTATAATGAATGGCACAAAATGCGCGTCTGAGCGCCGATAATATATTCATCTATGGCCAATCACTGCCTTTTCTTTTTTCAAATTCAAATATCCTACCAAAAAGTCATTTCAGTCATACCTCAGTCAAGTATGCCTTATTGTCTGTTGGTCCGTCCGTCTCTACTTGCGTTTCACAAAAAAAAAACACACTTGTTTTTTGAACCAACCCTGCCTTCCCCTACACAATTTTGCCTTTAAAGTTATTTTTAGCCACAATTCACCATCCCACCCCGTCTCTTCATTCCAACTAGATTTTAGCACTTGCGTCTTCAAGGCCACAATTTTTTGAAAATTAGTGACATGTTTTATTTCAATGCAGACGCTCGCTGATATGAACAACACCGTCTTTTGTCAATATCTTTCTTATTATCTATCCGTCTGTATAAATGAAAGCATATTATTTCACTGCTCAAGATGGACCATCCGGCCAGCTAGGTTTTATATTCCTAACATTATAATTAAGAAAAGTTACTTTTCAAATATTTTCTAGAATCTTCTGGAATGCGTTCATCACTGCATTCAAATAAACGGACTGTGGCATATAATATCCAAGGTCCCTTTTGTCGATTTCTTTACTTTATGTCAACTTGGGGAACGTGACTTTTTCCTCCTTTCCCCACCACTTGCGTCTTTTAGCCTTGCTAGTTTCAAGCACGCGTTCAGTCAGATTTTTCCTTTTGATCTCCGTTCTCATCCCGTTCCATTTTGCCTTCACGTCTAACAATTTAATTTCCATGGCGGGTGATGACCCGCAGCGTGGGCGATCATGTATTCTAGCAGCTTACGCATTAGTTTTTATCCCTACGTTGTATCATTGGAGATATTTTAACGTTGTATCACGGTTAATTTTGTGACAGCCACTGTCAGAATTGTCCACTTTTCAGTGTTGTTGTATAATTAGAGCTGCTTAGCTTATTGCTTTTTTACAGCCAATGCCAAATTGAAGAATTTGCATGTGTTCTGTAGCTGTTCAATAATGCTATAAAGAATGTTTGTGATTGTTGGGGAGCCCAGCAGTGGTTTTTTTCTCTCTGTAGAGAGTTCTGGACAAGGCTCTTTCATTGTATATTCATCTTGTTCCTTTTTGCCTCCTTTGAAACATGGAGTTACTACTGTAGCTAGGTCCTCTTTCAGAAGAAGCAAGAAATAAAAGAGGAAAGGCCAAGGAAAATGAGTCGTAAACCAATAATGAAAATAGGTAAATTAGAAGCAGTGATAAGAAATAAAGCAGGAGGACAGTAGACAGCAGAAAAATAAATAGTAATAGGACACCAGGTTCGCTCCCTGTATAGGGAATATATTTGATGGAAATTTTTGTCAGAACCAGACATTCGATCCAGGTCCTTGAGATGAACCTTTCTTTCTTTGTCTTTCCTTAAGTATGTACAATTTACATATTATCATTATTTGTTTAATATATAGTAAAATAGGCACCTCTTACTTACTTAATTAGTTGTTCCTCTTCTACCGTGAGGTGTAGAGGTTTGGAAGAGAGAGCACCATACCATCCTATCGGCTGACTTCTTCCTGGCGTGGTTCCATTCTAGTCCTCTGTCCTTCAAAGATTGTCTAATGTTGTCCTCCCAGTGGACTCTGGGTTGTCCTGGAGGTCTGGATCCCTTTCTATTAGTTTCCAATGCTTGTCATGGTAGCTGATCTTCTCCCATTCTGCAGACATGGCCAAACCATCTTAGTTGGGACTGTTCTACTTGGGTCTGCAGGGGTTGGGTTTTTAGACACCTATACACAGAGATATTATACAAACTACTTAGTAAAGTCTGAGAGAGAAAAGAAATACCAGCAGAATGGAAGGAAAGTTATCTGGTAAAGTTGCCTAAGAAGGGAGATTTACACGAGTGCACAATTTACAGAGGGATAATGTTGCTATTAGTGCCAGGAACAATATTAAACAGGATTATCCTTGAGAGATTAAGAGTCCATAAATAGACAATTAAGATATGAACAACTAGATTTTTGACAAAACAGATCCTTACAACCACTATTTGCACAAGTGTGGAAAACGGGGACAACACCATCAGAGTGGAAGAAAGGAATAATTGTCAAATTGCCCAAGAAGGGAGATCTTGCAGACTGCAATAATTGGAGAGGAATCACTCTTCTCTCAGTTCCCAGCAAAATACTTGGCAGGATAATTATACAGAGAATTTCAAAGGCAGTAGACTACAAACTGAGGAAAGAACA
This sequence comes from Oreohelix idahoensis, assembly GCA_024509875.1. Taxonomy (NCBI): domain Eukaryota; kingdom Metazoa; phylum Mollusca; class Gastropoda; order Stylommatophora; family Oreohelicidae; genus Oreohelix; species Oreohelix idahoensis. The sequence goes on from JAMPIV010011145.1 coordinate 30,280, forward strand.
AGCAGGATTTAGAAAGAACAGAAGATGTGTAGACCATATATTCACTCTCAGGAACATTATAGAGCAGTGCTCAGAATGGCAAAGACAGCTTTACATAAATTTTGTTGATTTTGAAAAGGCTTTTGACAGCATACATAGGGACAGTTTATGGAAAATACTGAGGGCTTATAGAATTCCAAGCTGCATAGTGTCAATCATAAAAAGCCTCTATGCCAACTTTACGTGTAGTGTTGGGCAGAGCAACCTAACCTTCGAGGTGAAGACAGGAGTACGACAGGGATGCCCCTTATCAACCACTCTATTTTTAACAGTCACAGACTGGGTTATGCGCCAGACAACAGAGGGCAGTCCAAGAGGAATAAGATGGACTACATTTTCTACATTGGAAGATCTGGAATATGCAGATGACATTGCACTGCTGGCACATTCACATCAACACATCCAGGAAAAAACGGATAGACTTAATAAAATTAGCCAGCAGGTGGGCTTGAACATCAATTTAAAGAAGTCTGAGGTCATGACGCTCAATGTGAGCAACCCTGCGCCCATATCAGTAAGGAATCAGCAACTGGTACAGACAGATACCTTCACATACCTAGGAAGCATAGTAACACCAGATGGTGGGGCAGGCAAAGACATCAACATCAGAATGAATAAGGCAAGAACAGCCTTCTTTAGCCTAAATAACATCTGGAAGTCCTCCCAATACAGCACAAGCACAAAATTAGGATTGTACCGGAGTTGCGTGCTTTCTGTGCTTCTCTATGGTGCGGAATGCTGGAGAGTCACAGAGAAGGAAATATCAAAATTGTCCTCTTTTCACACAACATGCCTAAGAAAGATTCACCGCATCTTTTGGCCGAATACCATCACCAACCAAGATCTGCTTACTCGTAGCAAGCAGGAGGACATGCACACCATCATAGCTGGCAGACGCTGGAGCTGGGTTGGTCATGTCCTCAGAAGAGACCCCGATGCCATCACAAGAACAACTATGTTTTGGACTCCTGAAGGAAAGCGAAAGAGAGGCCGACCAAAAACAACTTGGCGGAGGACTGTGGAGGCTGAGATGCAAAGAATGAACCAGAGCTGGGGCACTGTGCGAAGGATGGCCGCCGACCGTGCAAAGTGGAATCAATTTGTTGTTGCCCTACAAGACGCCACTAGGCGTGATGGCCACTGACTGCTTTGACGGTCGGTGGTTAAGGATCGAAGAAAGAAAAAAAGATCCTTACAGACCAGAAAGCCACATTGATAGTAATAGTTAAACTAACTTTAGAATGGAATTCACCTCTCTACATTGGACTGTGAAAAGGTATTTGACAGCGCAGACAGAGAATCACTTTATAAATTGATAAGGTGTTATGAAGTTCCTTGAAGGCCATTAACTTAACTCATTAACTACCGCAAGCCGCTGTCAGCGGCTCACAACATAATCACATTTGGACCGCAAGCCGCTCAGGGTGCCAATCTAATTTTAGTAATAAAACGAATGAAAGATGTTCTGAAATACTCTCTGATCTGGTTCGAGATTTTAAGTTGCCACCGGAAAACAAATTCCCAAAGCATGGTTGTTGTAGAACACTGAAAAATTGATATTATGTTCATATTTTTCAGCGTTTTGGGTTAGTTACCAAATCGTGTAAAACTGTTTACTGTGGCAACTAGTGCTAGGACTACAAAAAATGCGTGTACATCTCGTCTAACGGCTGAATAGGATAGAAACATGTTTCAACAATTGACTGAAAGATCTAGCGACGAGGACAAGAGTGAAAACGGTGTGCACATTGATTGAAATTGTGATTTTGATAGAGATGGGGCGCAAGCAGTTATAATTGCGAAAATATTGCAAGTCCTCGGCCATCGGAGGGCCGTTAAATAACAACAACCTCTATTAGAGTTGCAACCAATGTTTATTGTAATAGCACATTCATTTATCTTTAAAATGACGTGTAATTCATACAAATCTGTAAACAATTACGAAAACTACAGCTTACTTTGTGCAAACACCTACAGGATGAAAATGGGAAAAAAATTTAATTCGGCCACAGTGTGTTTTTTAATTCGGTAGTTAATGTGTTAAAAAAGAAAATTTTTGAAAACTTGACATGCAGAGTTCTTCACGAAGGACAACATACATAACTGTTTGGTATCAGAACTTGAGTGTGGTTGAGATTTTCAGCACAAAAGTAAGAATCTTCAACTCAGATGTCAAGTCAAGCCTATTGTATGGCTCTGAAACATGGAGAAAACAACAACCAAAACGCTACAGACTTTCGTAAATGGGGTCTTGCTTAGAATCTCTTCTTCTTCTTCTTCTTCCGTCCTTAGCCACCGACCGTCAAAGCAGTCAGTGGCCATTACGCCTAGTGGCGTCTTAGGGCAACAGCAGATAGGTTTTCTTTGCCATTGTTTCCCATCACGCCTATTGGCGTCTTTAGGGCAACGGCAAATCAATCCATTTGCTGTTGTTTCCGTAATCGAAGTGACTGGCAAACGGGTGATCAGCCCGTTGGTCTTGCTTAGAATAAAAGGGTTGAAATGGTGCGACAAGGTCACGAATGTGGAACTGATGACAAGAAGCAAGAGATGAGAAGACAGCGCTGGCTATAGATAGGACACACACTGAGGAAACTTACTGATAGCATTACAAGGTAGTCTCCAATCTGGAGCCCCCAGGGTGAGAGATGTAGAGGTAGACCAAAAAACACACTGAGAAGACAACTAGAGACAGAAACAAAAATGAAGAGTACAGTATGGAAAGAAATTGAGCTCATGGCAATTGGCAGGAGGACTTGGCATGTGTTTGTTGAAGGTGTATGCTTAATGGGGGTGTTATAGGGTATTGAAATAGTAAAATAGGTAAAAGTACTTAACGTAGCTCACAGGTTTATTTTACCAGAGTGCCATTCCACAATTTTGTTGTCACTTTAAAGCTGACCTTTGTCTTTCAGTGTCTTTAACTGCTTTTTGGTGTGTGTCATGTCACCAGTTTTGTATGTGCTGCAAACTATTCCAGAGTCTGCCGTTCTCTTACAATAGGAAAATCTGCAACAGCAGCTCAAGCCAGGCCTGGTTAACCAGATTTTACAGAGAATTCCCTCCAGTGTACCATGTCAGATGGTTGTTGACTGGCTGTGTCAGGCTGTGATACCTTTCATTGTGACATTGGACCCTGAAGCTGTGGTGAGAGCAAACATGACCTCAAGCTGATGTCTGTGTTTTGTGTAGAAGTTTGATAAAATATGTGGTCATATCTCATGTAAATTTGATATAAACACATTCTCCAAAACTACCCAAATCAGTAATGACCCCCGACCAGTGATGTCACTCTGAATTTTGAAAAAAAACCTAGATTTTGGATACTTTAAGCTGTTTTTGGTCTATTTTTGGGCTACTTTGGATGTCTGGGCTACTTTGGGCGAAAATTGGTAGCGTTCTTCAATTAATGAAAGAAAATGACACCTAGATAGGACCCAAAAAAACCTAGATATAGGTGAATCCACCGAAGAGTGGCAACGCTGCCCACAACCCCTGACCTGGCCAGGGGGTGCTCAACTCAGGCAGAAGCTATGGGACTGCCACGCTGACCTGAAAAAGACTGTGGACTTGGTCCTGGTGACAGGCCTGCAGATTTAGCACGACTTCAACCTGAATGCAGAAGAAGAGGAAAATATAAACACGTAGCCGGAATCTTCATCAAGTGAACCAAATTGCCACAGAAACCACCACTACAAAAGCATATGAGTGCTTGGTGCAGGCCTCCTGCAAGGGGGCCAGCTGTAATGGTGGCTCCATGCTCCATGAGGAGCACAAAGGAAAATGATGTTGATGAAATTAATAATGTAGTTCCTGGGGGGGTCTGCGACGATTATCTGGGATAAAGAAAGAATAGGACTACTGTTCTCGTGGGGCATGTCATAAGAGGCAACTGTTGTGAGGTTGTGCACACGGTTGGCAGCCTCATTGTGTAAAACAAATTTCTACAGAAACTACCACTGCTATGAGTGGTTAGTACACTGGCTTCCAAGCTCGGTGGTCCATGGTTCGACCCTCCAGTTGAGGTGGGATTTTTTAGACCGCAAACGGCTCCGGGTTCGACCCAGCCTTATAAATTGGGTACCAGAGGAACTCTGGGAAGGTTAAGGCGGCTGGCGTGATGCTGACCACATCACCCCTAGTGTGCTGATGGTCGAGAAAATATGGGCTTATCACCATATTCCCAATATGCCTCAATGGGCTTGTAACAGGATCCTTTTCCTGAGAGTGGGCCAGTGGCAGTGGTAGCTGCATGCTCCATGGGAGCCAAAAGAGAATTGATTGATGTAAATGATATATATAAACGATGTATATGAATTAATGTGAAACTTAAGATAGAACCTGACTAATACTAGTGAAACAAAGAAGTAAGGGAAAGACAAGGGTATTGGATGTGACACAGATTGAGAAATCAATCGAGAGCATTACAATATTCTGGAATGCTCAAGGTGGAAGAACTAGAGCGCGCCCCAAGAATGCACCGGGAAAGGAATTGTGGACAGATCTAAAAAAAAAAAGAGAAAGATAATGAAGACATGGAAAGAAATGGAATGGATGGTACAGGACAGGGTGGAGTTGGCTGAACAGTGATAATGATGATGCCCACTGGGATAAATTGTTTGTTTCCTTCACCAAACTTTGAATGATTTTTTTTTAATTGCTGGCTGTTTTTGTTATTACTTTGTAAATAACTGCCTCTTCTGCGTTTGAATTTTTTTGCAGACGGACATCATCCAGTGGATGCAGGATCAAGTTGAAGGTCTTGAGATGAATGGGAAGGTGAGTTATCTTGATTCTTGTACTACTCACATGAGCAGCACATTGAGCAGTTTTTTTTTTTTTTAAATTATAATGAATAAAATTGATAAATCTATTGGTCCTCTTGATGATGGTCAGGTCTCTGTCAACTGAAATTAGGACTGATCATTGTATATTATTAAATTAGGAGATTTCAAGAAAGTGAACTTTTCCCCCCTCTCTTTCGTGTGTCCTTTCTTTTCTTCCCTTCTATTCTTTCTTTATGCCACTAGAAATGGGGGGAAGAAGAGAAGGAACTTCATTAACTTTCTTTGGTGTGTCGTGACGTTCATATGGCTATTTTGATTTATCGTTTATATTTTAGATATTTAATCAGTTTGACTTTTCCTTTGTCTAGTGCTCAATTGATCAGTTTGGCTTTTCCTTTGTGTAGTGTTCGAATGTCCTCTTGTGAAAGATTTGATGCTGTTTTTTGTAGTGGTCAGTGTGATGCTACACTGTAATTCTGACTTTCATCCGGCCCGATTATGTCGTCTATTTTGTATTTCAGGCCCGATTCTGTGGTTCTAGTTTGAGTTTTCACCATTTCTCTTCACTTTGTAATTATATGGGATTTCCTTGTTTCTTCTCATGTGAATATATCGTGTTCGGTACTTTTGGGAAGGTAATTTAAATGGGTTCGTTTTAGGTCGGTAGGTTTATTTTTCACTCGGCCAGTTTTACTTTCTTCTGATTTTTCGCGATTCCCGTAAATTTCGTTGTTTACGAAAATAATCGCCATTTCCGGCACGCGATATGACGCGGCCGGAAGCACGCGGCCGTCAGGTAACGTGACGCAATTTTAAGCACGCAGGGTTTGTGTGGGTTGATAGTATTGATTTTTCTAGCGCTCCCATTGGTCTGGGATTTGCGTAGGACGGGAATTCGCGTGGGTGTTTTCTCTTGTATATAATGGGACAGAAAACGGGGATTCGGTCTCTATGAAAAATAAGTGCCAGCCGTCAGACTACGTAATTTATCGTTCTCCACTGTGGGGAAAACCAGCGATGAATTGGTATGTAGGATTTTATCTTATTATCGTTTTATTCATTAGAGGGTTCTTTGAGAAATTCGCCCGTAGTTAATTCTTCGGGGACATTAAAACTTAAAGTTTTAAACGATAGTGCCATCCATTATCAATTTTTGAAGAACGACGTAAATGCAACAGTGTGCTTATTCTTTCTATGATTTTGGCAGTAGATAGGAGTGTGTGAAGTTGTGAGAAACACGTGTGCCCATATTTGTAGAATGTTATGTAAAACCACCATTTATTTCTGTGTATTTACTAATGTAATTTTATGGGGAAATCCCTGGTGTGTGTTCGTTAATTTTACTGAGCCTTAAATGTGAGAAATATTGTCGGAGGGTTCAGATTTACGTTGTGAGTGAATTTTACTGCTTAGAGGAGTAAACTATTCCTATAGCGAGATTTAATTTAAATAGGAGTAAGCCGGGGAAACTCCTGTGTTAATGGGTAAAAGGATTTCCCTATTTTTGTCAAGTTTGAACACGTGATCGGCCATGCGTAACGGCCATGTAACGTGTCAGACGGTGTCGGGAGGTTTTGTTTATTTTACCTGGCAGATTTTAGTAGAAGGAGGGGGGATGAAGAGGCCACGTGGGATAGTGGTATTTTATGTATTGTGTGAAGAAGTGAGAATGAAGAGACACGTGTATAGAATTATTTTATGTATCGTATATGTTAGAGATAAGCGATTTTAGAGAGGGTGTACATTAGACGCTGTTTCTTTTAATTTCAGCGAGTCTCGGCGAAACAGTGGGGAGCATAATTTTGTCAAATAAAATTATCCACGGCAAAAGACATATCTCAGGGTCAGTGTACTCGAGTATCGTCAGGAGCAAAAGAAAATTACCCTATGGTCTCTGGCAGTGAAGTCCCTATGCTTCAGCTGGACCATGGTTTATTTATCATACAGCCGAGAGCATCGCTATTATAGTCTCTAGCAACGGCAGGTGGCCGGGAGACCGGTTTCAATTTCATACAGCCAGAAATCAAAGCCTTGTTTTCCTCTAACTCCGGAGCGGGTTAAAAGAGGGAAATTATTCAGCGGCAGTGAGGATTTCGACAGTAAATCAAGCACCGAATTCAGGAGCAGGGGAGAGGTTTAACATCCCTGGGTCCTGATAGTAGAGAAGAGCGTAACGGAGACGCCGCATCATCAGCCCTCGAGTGTTAGAGAGTCTGCGTTCGAAAAAAACCAAGTCTATTATTTTAGCAATTCTTGTGGTGTAGTTATCAGCGCCTATCGCCTAACTAGTAGAAAGCTGTGTAGCGTTTCGTCGAGGAAGAGTCACCAGGACTAAGACAGTAGAAATTTATTAGTGTTAGAGAGTGGAGGCTAAAAGTTGACAGCCCCACCAAATTAGATTTGGTTTAAATCACTAACCATTTTTATTTGTTCCTCAGCAGGGTGACAGAAAGAGTGAATGTGATTTGGGGTTTTTTTTTTTTTTGTCTCTCGTGTCTCTCAATTTAATTGTTACGTTGGTTTTTCCAAGCCGTGCAACAGTGCACGCTATCGACTGACTTGATGACGTATGATGCCATTTTTTTTTGTTTTCCTTGTATGTAAATAAATATATATATATATATATTATTTACTGGATCAGCTTCTATTCTTTACTATACTTACTCTATGTTGTCTGTATAGTGGTGTTTGTGGTCGTATTTATACACCTTATCTCCTTGTATTTAAAGGAAGTCAGAGGAGGGCGAGACTATAGCCAGTTTAAAGTCACGAAGCGGCAAGGGGAGATTCAAATCCTGGTTCTATCCCTTGAGCCAATAGTCGCGTCTGACCACAGGCATGTCATTTTTCATCTAAATTCTATTTTCTCAGACTTTCTCATACTAGGGTCTTGCTTTCATTCAGGCACACTCTATAAACGTAAAACCACTTCGTGACAGTCAGGCTGTCAGTGAAGTTTTAAAAAAAATAATCTCATCATCATTTGAGCAATTTCCTGTTTAGCTCCTTATGGAGTAAGGAGCCATGTCTGCAGTTATCCACCCTTACAGGAAGTCTGCACCAAAGCATTCACGTATGTTTGCAGTGGTGGTATCTACAGCACTATGTTTTACATGTTGAGGTTGCCAACCCCATTGCACACCCTCAAAGTAGTCGCTTCTTACCACATACGTGAGGGAGCAATAGTCGTATACTTTCTTGACCTCCTCAGAGATCCCTGGCAATCACACGGGGCTACAAATATTCGAAAGTGAATCACACTATCCTCCATGCCAGCTAATAATAATAATAATAAATTCTTTAAGCACCAAACACGGCGCATAAGGCAGAAACCAGTGCTCTCCAGTTTGTTCGTTGCGACGCCACTCCTCTTAGCTCTTGCACATTATTTAGGCCCAACATTCTTCCTTCTCTTATTATTGTTCTTCTGAGTGTTTCTTTTGGTCTTCCTTTTTTCCTCTTACCCTCAGGAACCCAAGTGAGCGCCTGTAGTGGTATTCTGTTGTTTTGCATTCGTAGGACATGACCGATATATGACCATCGTCTTTTCCTTATATAGTCAGAGACATATACGTTAACACTGAGATAACATTTGAATTAAACAGACGAAGCTTGGTATGTATATTCAATGATCGTAATTTCCAAATGTTAGATAATCTATTGAAGGCGCTAGCTGCCAAAGCAATTCTAGTATGGATTTCTCTTGTTGTGTCACCATCCTGAGTCATTTTACTGCCTAAATAATTGAAACTTTCAACTTTCTGTAGTTTTTCCCCGTTCAAGATGATATCAAAGGTCTCGTTAGAAAAGTTCATGCCAGCTAGGCACCACTATAATAATAGTGCTTCGTAGACCGGGGTCATTAGCGCGATTTTTCAACACGTAACACCGGGTATGTACAGAGGGCGATCCAGCCTAATTAGTGATGCAATCACTTCTGTTGTCTTCCTGGCAGGGAGGACAGTGTGATTTGCTTCCATAGCTAGGTGGTGGTGCCGTTTGGAAGGTCCTGGGTTCAATTCTCTGGTTTCTCTTACTTCTGTTGTTTTTCTGTTGTCTAGTTTTCTACTTCTTTATTTCTCACGAGTGCCTGCAACATACCTTTATGTGTGTAATATGTATTTATATACTGTTTACTGGCCTCAGGTTTTCCCTCTTTAATTATTTAAATATATATATTTCAAGAAGTTTCTTAACATCGTGGTTTCTCATGTTTAACGCAAAGAATTTTCTGTTGCTTTTAGTTTTCATGTAGTGTTAAATTTTAAGCTTTTAAAAGTATCTTAATGTTACACATAGTTGTAAAGGAAATTGAATGAGGATTTATAAAATTGGGACATAATAATAATAATAATAGCCCCTTCAGTCATAACTGACTATGGGAATGCGCCCCTGAGGTGACAGCCCTCAGCTGTTTATTTTCCTGGTGCTACTTTTAACATTTTCTCCTGTCTTCTGCTTGTTGTGTGAGCTTCTTTTCGCCCAATCTGAGATGGCGGCGTAAATAGCATCGCCACTTGGTGCGATCGGCAGCTTCATCCTCCCACGTTGCTGGATTTATGTCCAGTGCCCTCATATCTTTCGTGCACACATCTTTGTACCTCAGCTGCGGTCACCCAACTGTTCTTTTGCCATCTGCTAGTTTCCGTAGAAGATATCTTTCGGGATGCGACCATCTTCCATGCGCGGTCATGGCCAAGCCAGCGTAGTCTGCGCTGTCTAGGCAGTGTATACATGCTTTGAAAACCAGCACGTGACAACACCTCGAGATTTGTCACTTTATCTTTCCACGAGATGCCGCGGATGTGGCGTAGACACCGTAAATGGAAGGTATTGAGCCTTCTTTCTTGCTTAGCATAGGTTGTCCATGTCTCGCTGCCATCTGTTAATTCCTTTACATTTACGATTGTGCCTCCTTGTTTAAAAAAAAAAATTCATCCTGGCATTGTGCATTTGTAACATCAGGTAACATGGTTGGACGATGCAATACAAGAATGCAGGTCTGTGCTGGAAAGTCTGGAACAGGCTGTTGCGTGCGATGCGGATGATGTCAGTTACAGTAACCTTCACACCATCAAGGTGACCACATGTTGCTTGTGTGTCAGAATCTTGTTTTTAAACTTGTCGTTATATTTACTGATGATTTTGATTAGTAATTAAGTTTCCATTAAAATGAAATATTAGATTAAGTCATTTATTCATCCCCGAGGAGCATTGGCCTTCAACAAACTTATGCCAAGTCTTCCTGTCCCGTGGCCTTTAGTGCAAGGTCTATCCATGCCTTCCTCATTCCTGTCATGTCTGTTCCAGTTCTCTTCTCCATGTGGTCTCCTTCTACCTCTCTTATTCTGGGGATTCCAGAAAAGAAGAGCTGCCTTGTAATACTATCAACAGGTTTTCTCCTCATGTGACCTTCCATTGTCAGCATCTTATTCTTTTCAGTATCACATTAGCAGACTAAATTTTGCTTGACTTTGGAGCTAAGTGGTAATGTAGCAGAAACAGACTGAGCCAGAACGTGATTTTTTAGCCCTTGTTAGGATAATTTTGTTATGAAAGCAGAAAAAAGGATGCACAGTTTTATAATGATGAATAAATAAACTAAGTGTAATAGTACAAGCAAGTATTAAAAAAATGGTTATGGAGTAAATGCTTTCATTTTTAAGTTTAACAGCACCTCTCTTCATTAATTATACGAATATGGTCATATCATAATAGATACTTATCTGAAAGGCCAGTCTTTATTCTTAAAGCCTATTAGAATTCTTTATACTGAATTCTTGTACAGACTAGAAGTTGTCTTTGGATTCCAGATTCTTCTAGCACCTTCTACAGCGTCTCTTTTTCACTTGGTCACACTCTTTCTCCTGGTCTACAAGTGCGACAGTAAGCTCTTGATATTCTCATGCCTAACCTGCATATTTCAAACCACTCTACTATGACAACCATATATTTCATTCATAGCCACATTTTTAATAATGTTCTTGCATGTTTGATTTGATTTTTTTTTTTTAAACAATAGATTTTATCAGACCACCATCTTCTGTTGGCTAATACAAAATTAAAACTCAAGAAATTTACAGCATTGTATAGCTATAGACAACAGTACAATGTGGGATATCTAAGAAATCAGGAAATAAGAGAACAATTTTCTATCACTGTATCCAACAAATACCAAGTACTCCAACAGCTGGAAGATGAAGCAGATATGGAAGACCACTGGCAACAAGTAAAAATGGAACGAGATGTGAGGAAGTACTGAGAAAAAGAGAACATTAGCATAAAGCATGGATAAAAACAGAAACCATTAGCAAGATAGAAGATGGGAAAAACAAGAAAGCAGATTTAAACAGAAGCAAAACCAGAAGCTCCAAAGCCAAGGCTCATGAAGTGTACATAGAAGCAAACAAAGAAGTAAGAAGAAACGTCAAAAGAGACAAGAGAAAGTATATTGAAGAGTTGGCAAGGGAAGCAGAGTAAGCTGTAGCCAAAGGAAATATGAAGGACCTGTACAATAACACAAAGAAGCTAACGGAAATATAAGCAAGCAAATGGCCTCATAAAAGATAAGAATGGAAAATTGCTTAGTAATATACAAGAACAAATGAAGAGATGGACAGAACATTTTGAGGAACTTCTCAATAGACATCTCCAACTAATCCCCTAGACATCCAGCCAGCAGAAGAGTAGCTACAAATCAGATGTGAACGACCAAGTAGAGAAGAAATAAAGAAAGCCATAAAGCTTCTGAAAGATGGAAAAGCAACTGGTCCAGATGGCATTCCAGCAGAGGCCATCAAAACAGATATTGATACCTCTACAGAGATATTATACAAACTACTTGGCAAAGTCTGGGAGAGAGAACGAACGAACAGGAAATACCAGCAGAATGGAAGGAAGGTTATCTGGTCAAGTTGCCTAAGAAGGGAAATTTACAAGAGTGCACAAATTATAGAGGAATAATGTTACTATCAGTGCCAGGAAAAATATTAAACAGAATCATCCTTGAGAGATTAAAAGAGTCCACAGATAAGCAACTGAGAGATGAACAAGCAGGTTTTCTACAAAACAGATTCTGTATTGACCAGATAGCCACATTGAGTTATAATAGTTGAACAAAGTCTGGAATGGAATTCACTGCTTTACATCGGATTCGTGGACTACGAAAAGGCATTTGACAGTGTAGACAGAGAATCACTTTGGAAACTGATGAGGCATTATAGAGTTCCCATGAAGATCATTAACTTAATAAGGAAGACCTATGAAGACATGACATGCAGAGTTCTTCATGAAGGACAACTTACAGAACCATTTAGGATAAGAACGGGAGTGAGACAGGGATGCCTCTTGTCTCCATTTCTTTTCTTACTAGCAATAGATTGGGTTATGAAAACATCGACATCACACAACAGAAATGGAATCCAGTGGAATCTGACTAAACAGCTTGATGATCTGGATTTTGCTGATGACTTGGCTCTTTTGTCCCATAACCATAATCAGATGCAAGAGAAAATGAAAATTCTCGATAAGAGGTCACAAGTGGGCCTGAAAATACACAGGGAAAATACAAAGATTATGAGAATAAATGCAAGAAATGATAACGAGATTGAACTTGAAGAAACACCACTAAAGGATGTAGAATTGTACACATATCTTGGTAGTAATATAGACAAAGTTGGAGGGACAGACAGTGATATCAAAATAAGAATACAAAAATAAAGAGGCGCTTTCATTGCATTGGGAAACATATGGAGAACAAGAGAAATCAAATCCAACACGAAAATAAGAATCTTCAACTCAAATGTCAAGTCAGTCCTATTGTATGGCTCTGAGACATGGAGAGCAACAAAAACAACTAAAAAGCTACAGACTTTTATAAATGGGTGCTTGCATAGAATAGAAGGACTGAAATGGTATGACAAAGTCACAAATGTGGAATTGATGACAAGAACCAGACAAGTGCCAGTGGAACAAGAGCTGAGAAGAAGACGCTGGCGATGGATAGGACACGCATTGAGGAAACCTGTTGATAGGCAGTCCTTGTTCTGGAATCCACAGGGAAAGAGAGACAGAGGTAGACCAAATAACACATGGAGAAGAGAGCTGGATACAGAGGCGAAAATGATGAAGAAAACATGAAAGAACTTGAGCGGATGGCACGGGATAGGAAGACTTGGTATGAGTTTGTTGAAGGCCTATGCTCCTCGGGGAGCTAAAGGGTATTGATTGATTGATGTTTGATTTATTGTATTTTTTATAATAATAATAATAATAGCCCCTTCAGTCATAACTGACTATGGGAATGCGCCCCTGAGGTGACAGCCCTCAGCTGCTTATTTTCCTGGTGCTCCTTTCGACGTTTTCTCCTCACCTCTGCTTCTTGTGTGAGCCTCTCTTCGCCCAATCTGAGGTGGCGCCGTAAATAGCATCGCCACTTAGTGCGATCGGCAGCTTCATCCTCCCATGTTGCTGGATCCATGTCCAGTGCCTTCATATCTCTCTTGCACACATCTTTGAACCTCAGCTGTGGTCGCCCAACTGTTCTCTTGCCATCTGCTAATTGTCCGTAGAAGATATCTTTTGGGATGCGACCATCTTCCATGCGGCGAACATGGCCAAGCCAGCGAAGTCTGCGCTGTCTAAGAAGCGTATACATACTTTGAAGGCCAGCACGTGACAACACCTCGACATTTGTCACTTTATCTTTCCACGAGATGCCGAGGATGCGGCGTAGACACCGCAAATGGAAGGTATTGAGCCTTCTTTCTTGCTTAGCATAGGTCGTCCAGGTCTCGCTGCCATATAGGAGTGTGCTGGTGACGCAGGCATTATATACCGCAGCTTTGGTCTTCATTGTGAGTTTAGAGTTTCCCCAAACACGCGATGTGAGGCGGGCAAAGGTAGCTGCAGCTTTGCCAATGCGGCTGTCGATTTCTGTATCCAGTGAGAGTTTGTCATTGATGGTAGACCCTAGGTATGTGAAGTGGTGCACCACTGCCAATTCATAGTTATCGATAGTGATAACTGGTGCAGCATCCACATCATGACTCAGCACATTCGTTTTCTTTAAACTTATTGTGAGGCCAAAGTCCTTGCATGCTTTAGTAAAGCGATTCATCAAGCTCTGAAGCTCCTGTTGGCTTTGAGTGACGACTGCAGCATCATCAGCGAACAACAAGTCTCTTATAGTGACCCTTCTGATTTTTGTTTTTGCCTTCAGCCTTGAAAGATTAAACAGACGGCCATCTGACCTAGTGTGAAGGCATATTCCTTCAGTTGCATCTCTGAATGCATGTTTCAAGAGTAAGGCAAAGAAGATTCCGAAGAGGGTCGGAGCCAGAACACAGCCTTGTTTAACGCCACTTCGTATATCAAAGGGCTGTGACGTGCTTCCAGCATATTGGACTGTTCCCTTCATGCCGTCATGGAACGACTTTATCATTTCCAGCATTTTAGAAGGGCAGCCTATTTTCAGGAGGATTTTAAAGAGTCCATCCCTACTAACCAGGTCGAATGCTTTTGTGAGGTCTATAAAGGCGATATATAATGGTCTTTTCTGCTCTCTTGATTTTTCCTGAAGCTGGCGGAGAGAGAAGATCATGTCTGTTGTTGATCTGCCAGCTCGGAATATAACAGTTAATTTATTCATTCCTTTATTTATTTATCCTTTTGATGCCTTTGGAGCACGGAGTCACTACTGTAGCTGGCCACCTTGCAGGAAGCCTGCACACACGAAAATTCATGTGCTTCTATAGTCATGCTGTCTGCAGCAATTAGTTTTACATGGTGAGGTTGCCAACCCCATACACAACCTCATATTAGTCACCTCTTATGAATTGATGAGGGAGAGGTAGTCCTATTCTTTCTTTATCTCTCTCCCCCCGGGAGACCCCACAAACTACTACATGGGTCCGTTATATTACAAATGATATTTTATTCAGACCAAGATGAACTGTGCATTGGCTCTTTCACCTTTGCGGACACTTCTCAAGATTCTCCATGGGCTTAAGGAGCTCAAGACTAAATACAAGTGCCATATGACTCTCAGTGCTTTCAGAAAGGTAATTATAAATCAGGTATAGACAACAGGAAAAGAAATATTTACAGGTATACCTCGGAGATATAGCGGGTTCGGTTCGAGACCACCGCAATAAAGCGAATATCGCAATAAAGGGGGGTCACACCCATTTTTTTTTGTCTTCCCAGTGCAAATAAAAGCATACATCATGTTTACACTATGTCAATTAAGTGCGCAATAGAGTTAGGTCTAAAATAAAAACAATGTACTGTAAAATTAAAAATACTTTATTGCTAAAAAAAATGTTAGTCTTTATCTCTGAGCCTTCAGCGAATCGTAATCTTTTTGCCAAAATCTATCGGAAGAAGAAGGCACGTTCTAATAAATAAACATGAATAATTTGAAAAAAAAAGTGCAATATCTGCGAAGTGCAATAAAGCGAGGTATGCCTGTATAAAGATAAATGGCTTCTGACTAGGCTTTTGAAAGGGTCATGTTAAGTGAACGTTTAGGAAGATAATTGGTTTATGAAAAGGTAAAGTTGAATGGACATTTAGAAAGATTATGAAATGGACATTTAGAAAGATTATGAAAAGGTAATATTAAATGGACATTTGAAAGATCATGAAATGGTAATATTAAATGGACATTTGAAAGATCATGAAATGGTAATATTAAATGGACATTTGAAAGGGTAATGTTAAATGGCTTTTGAATGAAGTGGTAATATTAAATGGACATTTAGAAAGATATTGAAAGGGTAATATTAAATGGAAATTTGAAATATTATGAAATGGTAATATTAAATGGACATTTGAAAGATCATGAAATGGTAATATTAAATGAACATTTAGAAAGATTATGAAAGGGTAATGTTAAATGGACATTTAGACAGATTATGAAAGGGTAATATTAAATGGACATTAAGAATGGTTATGAAAGGGTATTGTTAAATGGACATTTAGAAATATTATGAAAGGGTAATATTAAATGGACATTTGAAAGATCATGAAAGGGTAACATTAAATGGACATTTAGAATACATGGAAAAAATAACAAGCTTATGAAAAAGGTAATGTTCATTTAGAAGGATTTTATTTTTTTTCTGTTTTCATTAGATCAAGGGGTTTTTTCCCTGAGTAATCCGTCTTTTTTTCTATTTTCTTTCTTATTTTGTGATAGTTTCTAAAGATCATCTTCTATTTTATTTTCAATAGTTTCTCAAGATCATCTTCCATTTTATATTCAATAGTTTCTCAAGATCATTTTCTGTTTTATTTTCAATAGTTTCTCAAGATCATCTTCCATTTTATTTTCTGTAGTTTCTCAAGCTCATCTTCTGTTTTGTTTTCAATAGTTTCTCAAGATCATTTTCTGTTTTATTCTTGATAGTTTCTCAAGATCATCTATTTTATTTTCAATAGTTTCTTCTTCTCGTTCGCTGTTGTTTAGTAATGTCTACACAAGAAGTCCGGTTCTCTGGATGTATGTTGCTGTGGTTGAAAGTTCGTCAAGACTCCCAAACAGCTTTGTGTGGATATGCGTCTCTGTGGGCCAATGTTCAATCCGCAATTGACTAAGCATGTGGCAGTCTTGCAGGATATGTTCGGCTGTCTGTGCTGCCTGTCCACCCGTACATAGGGGTGATGGGACCAATCTCAGTCTGTATAAGTGACTGTTCAGTCTGTTATGTCCTGTTCTAATACGGAACAGGATCACCTGTTTTGCTCGATCAAGAAATTGAAAGTTGTCTCTTTGTTGGTCAACTTTCTTGATGGCCTTGATAAGGGTCTTCTTTTCTTGGAAAGTGATAGTTTGTTCTTTTTGTTCCTGTGTTGCTCCCTCTTTTGCTAACGTATCTGCTCTCTCATTTCCTGGTATGCCACAGTGTGATGGTTTCCACTGTAGCACTACCCTTCTTTGGATATTTACTTTGCATAGGGAGTAAGACAAGGCTGTACCCTTTCCCCTTACCTGTTTAACATTTATGCCGAGAATATCATGAGAAACGTAAGAGATGACCAAGAACACACAGAGTTTGACTCATTTAACATCGGCGGGTACCAGATCCCGGAAATCAGATATGCTGACGACACAGTCCTCCTATCGACCAACCCAAAAGGACTTGAACAATTACTTCTGTCCACCAAAAAACACAGCGAGGCCCAGAATCTATACCTAAACACCAAGAAGACCAAAGTATTGACAACAGACAAAGTAAAGACCAAACCAGAAATTGAAATTGATAACGAAGAACTGGAAAGTGTCAATGAATTCGAATACTTAGGATCAATCATTAACAGCTCTGGCGACTGTGCAGTAGAAATTAAAAGAAGACTTGCAATTGCTTCACATAAGCTAATACAGATGAAAAACCTATGGCAAGGCACAAGCAAAGAAACAAAGTTACAACTGATCAGAGCATGTATATTCCCAGTAGCAACATACGGCTGCGAGACTTGGACACTCAATAAAACAGTTGCAAAAAAGATTACATCATTCGAAATGAAATGCTACAGAAGGATGTTGAGAATACCCTGGACAGAAAAAAAGACCAACAGAGAAGTACTGCACTCACTAAACGTACAGGAACATTGGCTCCTAAATACCATCGCAATAAGGAAGCTGAAATTTTTTCGGTCATATAAAAAGACATAATAGTCTGGAAAAAACAGTGATGGAAGGCATGGTCCCTGGAAAAAGGGGAAGGGGTCGACCTAGACGACGGTGGACCCAGGACATCACAGAGAGTCTGAACTTGTCTTTGGCTGATGCAGGTCGACTTGCCCAGAATCGTGATGCGTTCAGAGCAGCTGTAATGGAGACAACGTTCTGGAAAGAATATGTCACATGATGATGATGAGGGCTTTTTTAAAATCTGGCAGTTTATCACTGTTGAGGGCTTGCAGAATTGACATTGCATCGGTAAGGAATACAACCTGCTGACATTGGCTTATTGTGTCATTTATTATTCCTGTACTTCAGCAGAGTAGTTTGAACAGAATATTCCAGTAGGTGAACAGGTGGATTTGTTTTCTTTGTCTGGATAGACCACATAAACTCCTGCGCCTTCGTTCTTCACTGCTCTGGTTGCAGATCCATCAGTATATACTTGGATCCATGCTTCTCTGGGGTATAGTTCTTCAATCATGTCACATGCTGCTGTTTTCCTTTGGAGAGTATTTAGCTCTCCCGTGGGGCAGGTGGTAGTTATGGAGGTCTTAATGCTGAAATTTTGATGTTGTTACCATGGGGTTGGCAGGAGTGTTGGAATTATTTCCTTTGTGATGTCTGGTAGTTCATCCTTGTATGTTTTAATTAGTTTTTTGGACCAATGCACCAAACTGCTTCTCTTCAACCTCTCACTGGCTAAATCTCTAAATCTAGTTTTCATTGGATGTGCTGGCATGTTCTTGTACTTTTCTGCTTGGATCAGGGTCTTAGTGTCACATCTGTAGAATAAAGGTGGAATGCCTGTGATTTTTTCCATTTCGTTTATTGGTGTGGTCTTCATGCACCCGTGATCAACCAAAGCGCTTGATTTTGTACCTTATCCAAGGCTTGTAGGTGTAATTTGGCTGCTGTAGACCATGCTGCTGATCCGTACTTTAATATTGGTCTTATTGCACCTGTATAAACTTTCTTTAGTGTTGTTTCGTTAGCTCCCCAACTTGATCCAGCTATTTTCCTCAGTATGGCAAGTTTTCTTCTTGCTTTGGCCTCTGTTCTCTCGATGTGTGGCCTCCATGTCATTCTCTTATCTAATGTAATGCCCAAGTACACCGGTGTCTCATCTGTTTGGACATGTATATTTCCAAGTCGTATCTCTCCTGCTTTGTCTTTGTTTGAGAGCGTGAAAAGTGTTGTTGAGGATTTTTCTGCGTTGATCTGCACCATCCATTTCTCTGCCCATGCTGCTATGTTGTCTGCTGCCCTTTGTATTCACTTATTAGCGATAGTTAGATGTTCTTCTGCACACCACACCACCAAGTCGTCAGCGTATAGGGCAGCTCTCATGCCTTGTGGCAGATCGTGGATAAGGTCATTGATGAACACAAGGAACAGGGTGGGAGACAATACTGAGCCTTGAGGAACTCCATGTTTTAGGAGGAATTTTCTTGCTGTTGTGGCCTTCCATGGTGACTCTTGCTTTCCGATTGTGTAGGAACGACTGGATCCAATTTTTCATATTACCCTTGATTCCGTTTCTTTGCAGTTTTACTATTAACCCGTCTTTCCATACTTTGTCAAAAGCTTTTTGGAGATCTATCCATAGGGTAAAGATTTTTTTTCTTTTCTTTGAAGGCGTCTTCAACGATCTGGGACAGGTATGTGATTTGGTCTTCTGTGCTGCTACACTGTCTAAACCCTGCTTGTTCTAGCACTAAAATTTTCTCGGATTCCAAGTACCATTTCAATCTTCTGTTGACCATCCTCTCCATTGTCTTACATACACAGCTAGTTAGGCTTGTTGGTCTGTAGCTAGTGGCCTTCCTGTTGTCTTTTCCTTTCTTTATGATTGGGCACATGAGCGCCTCTCTCCATGTCTGTGGCACACTGCCTGTCATCCAACTGTAGTTGTATATCTGCAATAGTTTGCTCATTGTTGTATATCCGAGGTGCTTGAGCATTTCGTTGGTTATACCATCCGGGCCTGGTGATTTCCTGTCTTTAAGTTTCCACAAGGCTGTTTTTAACTCTTCTATAGTCGGCGTCTGTGGCCTAATGGATATGAACGCAGTTTCATAATCCAGATATACCAGGTTCGAAACCTGCTGCAGGCGGTTTGGTAGCAGATCGCTTTGTGTGGATTTTTAACAATGGTATAAGCGCCGTACCATTCAGAAAGCAATGGCGAACTACTGAATGAAAAAATTGCCTAGAAAAATCACAAACAGCCAATAAAAGCTGGGGTTGATTGCCACGTCCTGTAAAGGATAAGCAACTAACTATAGTGAATGGTTTGGACATGACGTCCAAATAGTTTCTCAAGATCATCTTCTATTTTGTTTTCAATAGTTTCTCAAGATCATCTTCTATTTTATTTTCAATAGTTTCTCAAGATCATCTTCTATTTTGTTTTCAATAGTTTCTCAAGATCATCATCTATTTTATTTTCAATAGTTTCTCAAGATCATCTTCTATTTTGTTTTCAATAGTTTCTCAAGATCATCTTCTATTTTATTTTCAATAGTTTCTCAAGATCATTTTCTGTTTTATTTTTAATAGTTTCTCAAGATCATCTTCCATTTTATTTTCTGTAGTTTCTCAAGCTCATCTTCTATTTTGTTTTCAATAGTTTCTCAAGATCATTTTCTGTTTTATTTTCAAAAGTTTCTTAAGATCATCTTCTATTTTATTTTAAATAGTTTCTCAAGATCATCTTCTATTATGTTTTCAATAGTTTCTCAAGATCATCTTCTACACTTTGAGAATAATAGTTGAACAAAGTCTGGAATGGAATTCACCATTATACATCGGATTTGTGGACTACAAAAAGGCATTTGACAGTGTAGACAGAGAATCACTTTGGAAATTGATGAGGCATTATGGAGTTCCCCTAAAGATCATTAATTTAATAAAGAAAACATATGAAGATATAACATGCAGAGTTCTTCATGAAGGACAGCTTACAGAACCATTTGGGATAAGAACAAGAGTGCGACAGGGATGCCTCTTGTCTCCACTTCTTTTCTTACTAGCAATAGACTTTGTTATGAGATCATCGACAACACACAACAGAAATGGAATCCAGTGGACTCTGACTAAGCAGTTGGATGATCTGGATTTTGCTGATGACTTGGCTCTTCTGTCCCATAACCGTAATCAGATGCAGGACAAATTGAAAACACTCGATGAGAGGTCACAGCAATTGGGTCTGAAAATACACAGGGAAAAGACAAAGATAATGAAAATAAATGCAGGTAATGAAAACAGGGTTGAACTTGAAGAAGCACCAATACAAGATGTAGAATCGTACACGTATCTTGGCAGCAATATAGACAAAGTTGGAGGGACAGACAGTGATATCAAAATAAGAATACAAAAAGCAAGAGGAGCTTTCATAGCATTGAGAAATATATGGAGATCAAGAGAAATCGGATCCAACACGAAAATAAGAATCTTCAACTCAAATGTGAAGTCAGTCCTATTGTATGGCTCTGAGACATTGAGAACAACAAAGACAACTACCAAAAAGCTACAGACTTTCATAAATGGGTGCTTGCGTAGAATAGAGGGATTAAAATGGTATCACAAGGTTACCAACGTGGAACTGATGACAAGAACTAGACAAGTGCCAGTGGAACAAGAGATGAGAAGAAGACGATGGCGATGGATAGGACACACACTGAGGAAACCTGTTGATAGCATTACAAGGCAGTTCTTGTTCTGGAACCCCCAGGGCAAGAGAGGCAGAGGTAGACCAAGAAGCACACGGAGAAGAGAGCTGGAAACAGGTGAAAATGATGAGGAGAACGTGGAAAGAACTTGAGATGATGGCACGTGACAGGAGGACTTGGCATGTGTTTGTTGAAGGCCTATGCTCCTTTGGGAGTGGAGGGTTATGAATGATGAATGAATTTTCTATTTTATTTTCAATAGTTTCTCAAGACCAACTTCTATTTTATTTTCAATAGTTTCTCGAGATCATCGTCTATTATTTTTTTCAATAGTTTCTAAAGATCATTTTCTATTTTATTTTCAATAGTTTCTCAAAGTCATCTATTTTATTATCAATAGTTTCTCAAGATCAACTTCTATTTTATTTTCAATAGTTTCTCAAGATCAACTTCTATTTTATTTTCAATAGTTTCTCAAGATCAACTTCTATTTTATTTTCAATAGTTTCTCAAGATCATCTTCTATTTTATTTTCAATAGTTTCTCAAGATCATCTATTTTATTTTCAAAAGTTTATCAAGATCTTCTATTTTATTTTCAATAGTTTCTCAAGATCATCTTTTATTATTTTTTTCAATAGTTTCTAAAGATTATTTTCTATTTTATTTTCAATAGTTTCTCAAGACCAACTTCTATTTTATTTTCAATAGTTTCTCAAGATCAACTACTATTTTATTTTCAATAGTTTCTCAAGAGCAACTTCTATTTTATTTTCAATAGTTTCTCAAGACCAACTTCTATTTTATTTTCAATAGTTTCTCAAGATCATCTTCTATTTTATTTTTCTTCTTCTTCTTCTTCGTTCGCCCTGAAAAGGACGGTGGTTGCGTTGTGTCTGTTTACAACGTAGCTGTGATATCTGCACCTTTCGGTCGACACATCCGACTTCTGCACGGCATTTTTTAGGACCGGGTTTGCCTTCCCATTGCGATCCATGCTCGCTCAGCCAGCCTGCATTGCTGCATACTGTTTCCAGGACCACCACGTGGAGGTGGAGCACGGTCTTGACCAGCTCTGGTTCGCTGGTCCTGACGCAGGCAGTCAAGCTATGAGTCGCTGACTGCGGTCTCTATTGCTGCGTCTTGAGGTCCCTATTTTATTTTCAATAGTTTCTCAAGATCATCTATTTTATTTTCAATAGTTTCTCAAGATCATCTTCTATTTTATTTTCAATAGTTTCTCAAGATCATCTATTTTATTTTCAATAGTTTCTCAAGATCATCTTCTATTTTATTTTCAATAGTTTCTCAAGATCATCTATTATTTTTTTTCAATAGTTCCTAAAGATCATTTTCTATTTTATTTTCTATAGTTTCTCAAGATCAACTTCTATTTTATTTTCAATAGTTTCTCAAGATCATCTATTTTATTTTCAATAGTTTCTCAAGATCATCTATTTTATTTTCAATAGTTTCTCAAGATCATCTTCAATTTTATTTGCAATTGTTCAACATGTCTTCCACTGTTGTTGCTATTAAACAGTAAGTATACTGCATTATCAAAGTGTTTCTCAGGAGCAGTGTAACTCCATTCCTTGCTACTATATTAAACAGGAGACTAAAGAAAGTATAGCCTACAGAATGCTGGATGGTGTACTTGATGTCAGTCTGTTGCCAACAGTGATGAATCAGCAAGTGTTACCTTATCTTAAGCACAATGGAATAGATCCTGATGAAGTATTTGCCAAATATGTCGAGGTAATATGTGTTAAATTTTCATAAATGGCTGCTTGAGTAGAATAGAAGGATTCAGAAGGAATGACAAGATCACTAATGTGGAACTGATGACAAGAACCAGACAAGTGTCAGTGGAACAAGCGATGAGGAGGAGATGGATAGTACACACACTGAGGAAATCTGTTGTGTTACAAGGCTGTCCTTCTGGAATCCCCAAGGTAAGAGGAACAGGAAGACTGAAGAAGAGAACTGAAGACAAGCATGAAATGAATAAGGAAGAAATAGAAAGACCTTATGCTGATGGCACAGGACAGGAAGGCTTGGGATAAATTTGTTGAAGGCCTGTTTTCCTTGGGGAGTTAAAGGGTGATGAGGGATGAATATGTGTTACAAATAGGAATGTTGTAACATTTAAGAGTTGACTGTTTGCAAATGCATTATTAGCAGATTGGTAGACTGTTGGTGGAAACCACGTAGAGTTTTGGGAGAGCTAATGTAGGAATGATTGGACTATGTTATGTATGGAGGTTTAAGATCTACAGACTGTAAATAAAGCCAAAACTAGATCAGGCCTACATAACAAATGTTATGTGAGCTGAAACACCAAAATCGGAAAAGAAAATAGAAAATAACTCAAAGATGCTAAGGAAAAGTTTTAAGAATAATTTAAGAGCATACTGGACATACATTAAAATAAGGAAATAAAAAAAAATTTAACCTCAGAATCAAATAATGGAGATTGTCAAGGACACTTATGTAGGTTAGAATAAGTGGTGTAGTTGTTAGGGACTTCTGTTCCATAGGATGCTATGCTGTGTTCATTGTGAGAGGGCTTGAATACTGAATGTTTCTAAGGCTGTTATTTGAAAGTTTACAAGTGCATAGTGAATTGTTTATTTGAGTGAACATCTGTTAGTAGTTAAGTTTGATTTCAGGGAGTGATTATACTGCAGAGAGACGATTTTGAAATGTGAATGAGTTGAGAGCTGGAAGTTGGTGGAGCAGGTTGGTTTTTGGTTTGACATGAAGCCAGAGGTAAAGTTTCTTGCAGTTTTTAATGACTGGCTTTTATCTATGAGTTGATGTTGTTTGGAATTCACAAGATTTTCCTGTTTTGCGATCTTGGTAGTTTCTGACTGTAAAAAAAAGGTAAAGGAACCCGTTACATGCCCATTGAGGCATATTGGGAATACGGTGTTAGGCCCATATTATCTTGACCGTCGGCACACGAGGGGTGATGTGGTCGGCATCACGCCGGCCGCCTTAACCTTCCCAGAAGTTTCTGACTGTAGTATGATGTAAAACCAGTGCTGATTACAAGATATTATAGTAATTTTTGGATACTTTGTAGTGCCTCTGTAAGAGTTGGTGTTGACTAGCGACCTATTGCTGCTTCCTTGTCACAGATTTTCTCACTTACTTTGTCGTTCCTCTTCTACCGTGAGGGGTAGAGGTTTGGAAGAGAGAGCACCATACTATCCTAACAGCTGTCTTCCTCCTGGCCTGGTTCCATTCTAGTCCTCGGTCCGTCAGAAATTGTCTAATTTTGTCCTCCCAGCAGACTCTGGGCTGTCCTGGAGGTCTGGATCCCTGGCTCTTAGCCTCCCATACCTGCTGTGGCAACCGATCTTCTCCCATTCATCACAGATTTTCTTTCTTACTTAGTGTCATGTTTTATTCCAAAGGACCTTTTGGAAAGATCAAATGCAAACCATCCCCAGCAACTGTGGGAGGATAAAGTCAAGGCTCTTATAAAAGTGATTGGAGACCCAAAGGTAAAGTACTGTGTTTTAACTTAGATTCATTAGGCAATGCCAGAGACATAATTATTGTTGTACGGTTAGCAGAAATTAGTAATAAAACAGCTATCTCCATCAGGGCTCCGATGTCCTCCCTTAGATCACACAAGGAGGATCTCACCACAGTGCACAAGCTCCATAGCGAGAATCCCAGTCTGTGTATATAGGAATCACATTCTATAAATATTTTTGTGGTGGGTAGGTTTCCTAATTTTTACATTTTGCCAGGGCAGCAGCCATGTAGCCTACTCTACGATTTCCAGCTGCCAAGGAATTTTTAACGTGCGCAACTTACACACGAGACCTTATTTTTTTTACCTTGTCCTAGAAGGCTAGGCATCCGATCTCCCTACCCAGGAGACCAGGGGGGAGTATGACATCATTAGGACCACTGGTTCTGAAAAATAATTTCCATAAATGATATTCCCCTCTACTGGGAATCGAAACCGGTACCTTTATAATATGAGGCGGACGCCAATACCTCTTAGCAACTCTGATCCGCAATAGAACAGTTGTTTTTTTAGTTACTGTAGGCAGTGGCAGATAGAAAGCACCTATTAAAAGAATACATTAAAGCTAAATACTCAGCTACACAAAGAACACATATATCTGCAACCATAGCTGCCAAAACAAAATGGAGAAGGCTTGTTCATGGCACAAAAGAATGGGCAGAAAGTGAGTAGCTCAGTGGTGAGTGAATATTTTCAAACAGCTTTAAATCTTTTTCAGCACAACTGTAGACATAAGGCACAAACGATTATGGTAAACAAGGATAAATCAGAAGCCCAGATAATGTTCCTCCCAAATGACCTGTCAGCCACACTGCCCTAAGGAATCATGAAAACAATGAACTAGACCAGTGGTTCTCAATATGGGCCATAAATGGCATATTTCTAGGGGCCTACAGTAAGATGGTAAAGTCCCTTTTTTCCAGCTAACAGCGACTATAAAGGGGGCCACAGAGGTAAATGAGGCTCAGAAGGGGGGCCATGAGCAAAAAGAAGGTTGAGAACTCCTGAACTAGACAACCTGTATGTAGCAATAATGGAAACCAGCCCCATAATTTCAATTGAACGAAAATGCATTGGCTCCTTGGTCAGTGCAAGATATTTGTAAATGTAAGTTAGGGAAAAGTTACTTCTTGCCAAAGAAGTAGAAAGAAAAATTCATACTGGAGGAAGGACAACATATAAAGAGATAAAAACAATAGTCATGGTTATAGAAGTGTGAAGGAAGGAGAAGAAGAATACTAGAAGAAGAAGAAGAAGAATACTAGAAGAAGAAGAATGCTAGAAGGAGAAGAAGAAGAATACTAGAAGGAGAAGAAGAAACCTAGAAGGAGAAGAAGAAACCTAGAAGGAGAAGAAGGATACTAGAAGGAGAAGAAGGATACTAGAAGGAAAAGAAGAATACTAGAAGGAAAAGAAGAATACTAGAAGGAGAAGAAGAAGAATACTAGAAGGAGAAGAAGAAACCTAGAAGGAGAAGAAGAAACCTAGAAGGAGAAGAAGAAACCTAGAAGGAGAAGAAGGATACTAGAAGGAGAAGAAGGATACTAGAAGGAAAAGAAGAATACTAGAAGGAAAAGAAGAATACTAGAAGGAGAAGAAGAAGAATACTAGAAGAAGAAGAATACTAGAAGAAGAAGAAGAATACTAGAAGGAGAAGAAGAAGAATACTAGAAGGAGAAGAAGAAACCTAGAAGGAGAAGAAGAAACCTAGAAGGAGAAGAAGAAACCTAGAAGGAGAAGAAGGATACTAGAAGGAGAAGAAGGATACTAGAAGGAGAAGAAGAATACTAGAAGGAGAAGAAGACGAAACATAAAAGGAGAAGAAGAATACTAGAAGGAGAAGAAGAATACTAGAAGGAGAAGAAGGATACTAGAAGGAGAAGAAGGATACTAGAAGGAGAAGAAGGATACTAGAAGGAGAAGAAGGATACTAGAAGGAGAAGAAGAATACTAGAAGGAGAAGAAGAAACCTAGAAGGAGAAGAAAGATACTAGAAGGCGAAGAAGGATACTAGAAGGAGATGAAGGATACTAGAAGAAGAAGAATACTAGAAGGATACTACAAGGAGAAGAAGGATACTAGAAGGAGAAGAAGGATACTAGAAGGAGAAGAAGGATACTAGAAGGAGAAGAAGGATACTAGAAGGAGAAGAAGGATACTAGAAGGAGAAGAAGGATACTAGAAGGAAAAGAAGAATACTAGAAGGAAAAGAAGAATACTAGAAGGAGAAGAAGAAGAATACTAGAAGAAGAAGAAGAAGAATACTAGAAGAAGAAGAATGCTAGAAGGAGAAGAAGAAGAATGCTAGAAGGAGAAGAAGAAGAATACTAGAAGGAGAAGAAGAAACCTAGAAGGAGAAGAAGAAACCTAGAAGGAGAAGAAGAAACCTAGAAGGAGAAGAAGGATACTAGAAGGAGAAGAAGGATACTAGAAGGAAAAGAAGAATACTAGAAGGAAAAGAAGAATACTAGAAGGAGAAGAAGAAGAATACTAGAAGAAGAAGAATACTAGAAGAAGAAGAATACTAGAAGGAGAAGAAGAAGAATACTAGAAGGAGAAGAAGAAACCTAGAAGGAGAAGAAGAAACCTAGAAGGAGAAGAAGAAACCTAGAAGGAGAAGAAGGATACTAGAAGGAGAAGAAGGATACTAGAAGGAGAAGAAGAATACTAGAAGGAGAAGAAGAAGAAACATAAAAGGAGAAGAAGAATACTAGAAGGAGAAGAAGAATACTAGAAGGAGAAGAAGGATACTAGAAGGAGAAGAAGGATACTAGAAGGAGAAGAAGGATACTAGAAGGAGAAGAAGGATACTAGAAGGAGAAGAAGAATACTAGAAGGAGAAGAAGAAACCTAGAAGGAGAAGAAAGATACTAGAAGGCGAAGAAGGATACTAGAAGGAGATGAAGGATACTAGAAGAAGAAGAATACTAGAAGGATACTAGAAGGAGAAGAAGGATACTAGAAGGAGAAGAAGGATACTAGAAGGAGAAGAAGGATACTAGAAGGAGAAGAAGGATACTAGAAGGAGAAGAAGAATACTAGAAGGAGAAGAAGAATACTAGAAGGAGAAGAAGAATACTAGAGGGAGAAGAAGAATACTAGAAGGAGAAGAAGAAACCTAGAAGGAGAAGAAGGAACCTAGAAGGATACTAGAAGGAGAAAGAGGACCAGAGACAGGAAGTTGGGGAGAGATATGATCACCTACACCACCAGACATGATATTTGAAGAAGAAGAATATATGAGTGAGAGTGTCAGAATATGCATGCGTATGTACATTGTGGACCGACTTTCCTTTATTCACGTAGAGCAGTGTTTCCCAAACTTTTTAAGGTCACCACCCGTTTGTCTGCCAAAGCACATTCCCAGCGTTCCTCAGTTTCCCTGCATTACATCTTTAAAAACAAAAAACTATAAATAGCACCGTTGGTTATATACTAGGCTCTGTTGAAACTTTCTTCTTGTCTGTTAACGTATTACAGATGTTACGTTATCACAGAAATTATTTTATTACTAGGCTTTTTATTACTCCCCCTTTTCTAAGTACTGCGACAATCAAATCTGCTCTGCAACAAAGCAAAGTTGGTCCTTTTTGAAACACCAGCAGATATCTAATTTCATCAGCTTCCATCGAGAAGTACATTCGGACACACCTTGACACTTGACGCTCACCGATATTAAACTGGTAAACACAGTTTAGCAATGGTTGTGATCTTCCAAATGATGCTGATTAAATCTTAGTGAGCTGATCACAGCCTCTTGCCATTAGTTTCTCTTTCTTCGAGGTTGACAAAGTGGACAACAGGGGTTTCATTATCCTTCACGCCGGCTTTTGTAGCAGACGATCACTGTTAGAATATATATAATCAACGATGGTTACCTGAGCTCAGGATGGCATGTATAGATGAAACTGTGCCTTGCTTAATGATCCTAGTATCACAACTACTACGCAAAGTATTTTTCCTATCTCGTCCTCACCTCACTGAAATTGAGAACCTCTGCTATAATGTGTAATAGAAACTGGGACGAGCGAAATTAGGGAGGAGCGGTGGGTTCGGGATCGTTCAGGCTACATTCTCCTTTCTAGCGCTCATGTCAGAGCCTTGTATAATCAAAACGCTTTTACATGTAAGTGTTACACTGAGTAATATTGCTGAATTTAGCCTGTCAAATCCTCAACCAATCCTTTACCGCTGAGTGCCCCCCTGCCACCCAGTTTTCCATTATTGCCCCCTTGCATCCTCCAAAAGCCCTGGGAGGGAGAGGGGGGTACCACACACTTTGGGAACCACTGATGTAGATAATATAATAATATAATATAATGTTTTCTACATAAGCTGCTGAATAGTTAGATGAATGATTTCATATAGTGTTTTTTGTAGAAGCTCCTGAAGAGTAAGATACCACATGAAGTCCAGTAGTTACCACTGTGTGAAGTAGAAACACTAAATTGTTTTTAAATGTCTCATGGTTTTTTGGAGAAAAAAGATTTATTCAAGTAATCTAAAATTCAACTTAATAAATTCAGACCCACATGTCATATGGAAATCTGACCTATTGTCTCCAGTGAAAAGTCTGATGAGTATAAATATTTAAATCGGGGTAATTGAAAAATAAGCCATTATTTTAAAACATTCAGTAAAGCCAGATTCAAAGAAATGGCTAAATACCTGATGAAATGAAAGTTTAATTTCAAGGTAACAAGAGAAATGTCCATGTTGAACTGGAATGCAGATCCTTGAACACATTCTCCAGAACTGCCCAGCCCATGATGACCTACGACGCCAGACCTAGCCAGAGAGTACTGAGCTCAGGCAGAAGCTGTGGGGCTGCCGCCCTGACCTGGAAAAGACTGGACTTCCTCCTGGCGACAGGCCTGCAGATTTAGCATGACTACAAAGTGAACGCAGCAGAAGAAGAAACATTTCTGCAAAGCCAGATTCAGGGAAATGGCTAAATACCTGATGAAATGAAAGTTTAAATCCATGGTAGCAAGAAAATTTGTCAGCATGTATTATTTATTTAATTGATTTATAAATTCTGACATCACAGGCAAAAGTAACAGCTATACTGAATCTCCTGGACAATGTAATGCTACCTCTGCCAGAGTTTATAGAGGGATTGGTGTCAGAGGTGATTGCCACAGTACAGCACACTCTGTAAGTTTTATTTACACATTATGAGGATTCAGATCACCACAGTACAGCACACTGTGTAAGTTTTATTTACACATTATGAGGATTTATATCGCCACAGTACAGCACATTCTGTAAGTTTTATTTACACATTATGAGGATTTAGACCACGACAGTACAGCACACTGAAAGTTTTATTTACACATTATGAGTATTTAGATCACCACAGTAAGGCACACTTTGTATTTACACTTTATGAGGATTTAAATCACCACTTAAAGGCACAATGTATTTACACTTTATGAGGATTTAGATCACCACAGTAAGGCACACTCTGTATTTACACTTTATGAGGGTTTAGATCACCACAGTAAGGCACACTCTGTATTTACACTTTATGAGGATTCAGATCACCACAGTACAGCACAGTCTATAAATTAGATTTAAAATAATTTCTATTAATTTAGATCACCACAATACATCACCCTCTGTAAGTCTTATTTACATTTTATTTGAATTTAGATCGCCACAGTACAGCACCTCCTGTATAAGCAGTATTTACGTTTTACATGGCTTATATTTTACATTTATATTGTATGTGGATTTAGGCAACTTGCTTAGAAAACACATTTCACAGTGTAACATGCACACTGATGAACCTACATGGTGCTCCCTTTTACATCATAATATATCATCATTCAACATTTTCCTTTGTGCTCCTTACGGAGTTTGGAGCCACCTGTAGCTGGTTCCCTTGCAGGAAGCCTGCACCAGGCATTCACATGCTCTTGCAGCAAGTGGTTTCTGTGGCAGTTTTATTTACATGATGAGGTTGCCAGCTCCAAGCACAACCTCGTTAGCAGCCTTGTATGACCTGCTAGTAGGTGATCATAATATATCTTTTCTTCTTCTTTTTTTTTCTTTGATCCTTAGCTGCTGACCGTCAAAGTAGTCAGTGGCCATCACGCCTAGTGGCGTCTTGTAGGGCAACAACAAATTGATTCCACTTTGCTCGGTCGGCAGCCATCCTTCGTACAGTACCCCAACTCTGGTTCATTCTTTGCATCTCAGCCTCCACAGTCGTCCGCCAGGTTGTTTTTGGTCGGCCTCTCTTTCGTTTTCCTTCAGGGGTCCAAAGCATAGCTGTTCTTGTGATGGCATCGGGGTCTCTTCTAAGGACATGGCCAACCCAGCTCCAACGTCTGCCAGCTGTGATGGTGTGCATGTCCTCTTGCTTGCTCCGAGTAAGCAGATCATAATATATAATGATGTGTTACTAGAGCCCTTGGAATGAAGAGACATGCTGGCAAAGAAGATAAAAAAAAAAAACACCTCAAACCAAAACAGGTGTAAAATATGACTTGCCGGGAGAATTTCTCAAGAACTGGTAACCAGTAGAAAAGGATTCTTATCATGAACTCAGTGAAGAAAACAAGTAATAATATGACTTCACACAGGCCTTGCAATCTTGAGATATCATCTGCTCAGTAATCTAGATATTAGCTGTGGTGTATATACCCATGGTGCTGTTAAAATGGCTAGAGTATTTGCAGCTGGACTGTCCAACATTTATGGAGCAGAGGAAACACACATGATCATCTTCAGTACATGGTAAGAAACAAAGATCTGTCTGGACATAAAAAGCTTCACACTGACTGCTGTTTTCTTCAAACATTGAAGCTGTAAGCTCCCAGTGAAATTCTAGTCATCCTTGGTGCACCAAACATTGCTAGCATTTTTTGTCGTTCAACTAATCATGGCTTGGACTGTTTGTTATGGCTTCATAGCTAAAGTTTTCTCTGTTTTCTCCATCTTGCTGTCTTGGTCATGTGATAGGCCAGAAAAGCACCAGTCTCCATGTCTTTAGTTTTCAAGAGTTTACATCATCACTGCATACAAGAATGCCTAAGTAGTCCTTCACAAGTCTACACCAGTCAGGCAGGAGTAGTCCTACGTGACCCTTCGCCATCAGGCATGAAGCCACAAAACACCTAATATCACTACGCCGTGAGTTTTGCGGTTTATCGCGGGTTATAAAAACCTGGCTCAAGAGTGAGTTAGTCTGTTCATTGTTTGCCGTTGTAAAAGACATGAAACGAGACATGCAGAGTTGGCAGAAGAGCCTGCATAGACATGGGAACACATTAACCTGTGAGCACCGGTTGGGTGCTTATTTGCTTGTTTAATTGTTTGCTCTTTAATATACTTGCTGTTTACGGACTCGGTTGTAAACCCTTATTAAATACAACCACTGCCTTAACACTCGAGTTTAATTGTGATAGGGTACTGATATTCGCTTTATGATTTGTCTTTATTTACATTTGAAATAAGTAGCATAGTGTGGAGTGTCTTATCAATTTCATAGGGTCACATCTTTGAAGGAGAAATGGAACATAAAAGAGGCTGACAGCATTGTATCTGTGTATGGCCTCAACCCAAAGGAGGTGAACTCTACATTTGCTGCAAGAGTAAGTTTTGTTTTTGCCATTCATTCATTATTCTCTGGCTCCCATAGGAGCACAGGCCTTGAACAAATTTATGCCAGGTCCTCCTGTTGTATGCCACCTGTTTAAGATCTTTCCATGATTTCTTGATATTTCTCATGTCTCCAGTTCTCTTCTCTGTGTTATTTGGGTATTCCAGAACAAAGACTGCCTTTTAATGCTATCAGTAGGTTTTTTAAGTGTGTAATCTAATCATGTGGTTTCAGTACATGTGTTTTCTAAGGTATCATTTTCAATTAAGCCGAATTTGTTAAAATACATTGGTTACAGTTGCCGAAAAGGGAAGCTAAGAACAGTAACAATGTAACCTACCACACATATCATAGAAAGTGACCAAGGAGGATTACGCTGGCTTGGCCATGTCCGCCGCATGGAAGATGGTCTCATCCTGAAGGATATCTTCTATGGACAACTGACAGATGGCAAAAGAAAAGTTGGGCGACCGCAGCTGACTTTCATAGATATGTGCAAGAGAGACATGAGGGTACTGGTCATAAATCCAGCAACCTGGGAGGATGAAGCTGTCGATCACACCAAGAGGCGATGCTCTCTACTGCACCACCTCAGATTGGGCGAAAAGAAGCTCTCACAGCAAGCAGAAGAGAGGAGAAAATGTCAAAAGAAACACCAGGAAAAAAGCAGCTGAGTGCTGTCACCTCAGGCACGCATTCCCATAGTCAGTTATGACTGAAGGGACTATTATTATTATAAGGAGGATTGGACATGGGGCTAGTTACCCGATCCTGAAGAAACTTTAAGCCACAAAAATTTCAAGAACATCGGATACATTTTTAACTGAAATGTCAAGTCAGTCCTGTTGTATGGCTCTGAAAATTGGAGAAAACTGTCAACCCTTGTATGTAGGCTGTGGACAGCCAAAGGCTAAGAAAAGCAGACCAGTCAGGACTTAGTATCTATCAACGCTGATCGGGTTAGCAGTCAACAGAGTTGACTTTTTTTTTTAGGATGGTAAATGTGCGCTGATATAACCAAATGGGTTGAAAGGAACGCGCCTCGCCAGAAGAAGGCAAAAACGCAACCAAAAAAAAAATTCCTGAATTAGATGTTTTGGAACAAAAGCTGCAGATATCAAAGTCCAGCTGTAAACTGCAACAACATATTTGTTATGTTAAAAAAGAATTTCCACAAATTAGTCCTCGGTGTGACATCCATAACAGAATAAACAAAGCAAGAACAGCCTTTGTTAGTCTAAACAACATCTGGAAGTCCTCTCAGTACAGCACAAACACAAAATTAAGATTATATGAGAGCTGTGTACTTTCTGTGCTTCTCTATGGTGCGGAATGCTGGAGAGTCACAGAGAAGGAAAAGTTGAAGCTGTCCTCTTTCCACACAACATGCCTAAGAAAAATTCTCCGAATCTTTTGGCCGAATACCATCACCAACCAAGATCTGCTTACTCGGAGCAACCATGAGGACATGCACACCATCATAACTGGCAGACGCTGGAGTTGGGTTTGCCATCACAAGAACAGCTATGCTAAGGACCCCTGAAGGAAAATGAAAGAGATGCTGACCAAAAATAACTTGGTGGAGAACTGTTGAGGCTGAGATGCAAAGAGTGAATCAGAGCTGGGGCACTGCACAAAGGGTGGCTGCCAACCGAGCGAGGTGGAAGCAGTTTGTTTCCGTCCTACAAGACACCACCAGGCGTGATGGCCACTGACTGCTTTGACTGTCGGTGGCTAAGGATCAAAGAAGAAGAATTCCTGGATGTGGAGTTTTGTCTGAGGAGTCTCACCAGGCACAAGAAATCTGGGCTCCCAAGTCTCAAAGGGGTTCAGCTAGGCTGCTTGGGGTAAAGCCTGTTTTATCTAAGGTAGCCAGGAGTACAAAAAAATGGGGAAAATTCTACCGGCAAAAATGCCAACAAATCAAAAACTTCAAACATCCTCTAATGGAATATGAAGGAAGTATCCTATTAAAAAAAAAAAAAAAAAAAATTTGGAACCCAGTGATGAAAATGGTTACTTAGTATAGTGTAAAAGATTGTCAGACCAGAAAACCTGTTTCTTGGCTGAAAGGGGTTGTTATTGTCCAAAAATATCACTAGTCTTGAGTGTTGCCATTGTTACATAGCATTGCAGATCTAGCACCTGAATTTATTCTTTGTCGCATTAGTTCACTAGTCTGTGAATTAGACGGTCATTTAGATGTCCTGTCTTAAATATTTGTGTCATGTAAATTGACTGGTCTGAAATTTCATCATGTTTTAATTTTTTTGAAAATTTTCTGCTTGATTTTCTAAGAGCTTGAAACTAAGTGACATCAGAGTATGGACAGTTAATGCCATTTAACAAATTAAATTTTTTAGAATGCTGCCAAGTATGTTGTTGCCAGCGGTGGACCCGTCAGTGACGCACAGAAAATTTTATTGGCACACAAGATTTCTGAGGAAGATATTGAGCTGCCTGAATTTCAGTGTAGGCTTTTTGTAGAGAGGAATCAGGTACAGAGCTTGAATGTGCTTGATTTTTAAAAAATCTTTGGTTGTGACTAAGCTTTGTTTGGCAGTTTAATTGCACTTATTTTTATTTTTCATTTTTTATCTTTGTTAAATGAATTTTTATAAAAGATTTGTTGTATCCTCTAAGAATTACTTCTTTTCTAGAAGTGATATTTTATTGCCCTCACACAAAAATAACTTGTTAGTATGATTTTTAAAGTTGTGTTGGAAGTACTATCAAAACATGTTTCCCAAAGTGGGCTGTATTGCCTACCTGGAAAGGGGGGGGGGGGGCCTAGAGTTGGGGGCGCACTAAAAGGCAAGGAGTGAACAGGGAGGGGTTGGAGATGGACCTTCCAGGGTGCTTTGTTTGCTTATTTTCTACTGACTTAGCTAGAGCGAAACACCTTGCTCGTTTTGTCTTTAAATTGTTTGATGATGCTAGAGATGTGTGACAGGGAGAGCCAGTCTGAGATAGACAAAAGGAACTATAAGAGACGAATTAAAGATGGACAGACAGTAGAATATATTAAATTTTGTTTGAATTTTATTATTATCTTCCTTAGTGTGTTGTCCAACCCACCATTGTGAAGAATGCTTTTTATAAGTTAGAGTAGGGGGGCACTGGGAATGAGTTTATGGAACCAAGGGGCCCGTGGTCTTGAAATGTTTTGGAACCACTGCATTAAAGGAGTGATAAAAGTCTTCACTTTTGTGGGTAGTGAGGAAATTAAATGCATGAGAAAAAGAAACAGTTTAGAACCCCCAGGACAAAAAAAATTGGGGATGAATTATTAAAATGTGACACTTTTCTGAAAAGTACAACCAGTCATTTAGATCTGAAACAATAATTGCATTTTGTTAGTTATTCTTTTTTCATTATAAAACTGCCATCTTTCAGCATCCATAAGGCTCAGATAGTGAAGTTAATTGATGTAAAAGAAGCAATCATCTCATTATTCTCATAATCTTTTATTATCTTAACATCTCTCATATTCTTCTATTTTACTGTCACATTTTTCCAGTGATAAATTTTTTACTTTGGGTGTATTACGTTTTAATTTTTTTTTAATGATTTATTTTTAAATGTGAGTTTGAATTTTCAAAAATTAATCTTTTATCTCTTCTTTCACCTTTTAACTCCCCAAGCAACATAGACATTCAACAAACTTATGCTAAGTCTTCCCATCCTGTGCCATCTGCTGAAGGTCTTTCTGTGTCGTCTTCATCCCCTTCATGTCTGTTTCCATTTTTTTCCTTGTGTCCTTTGGCCTCCCACTACCTCTTACCCTGGGGATTCCAGATCAGGGACCGTCTGATAACGCTAACAACAAATTTTATCTGTGTGTGTCTTATCCATCTCCAGCGCCTTCTCATTTCTTGTTCCACTAGTGCTTGTCTAATTTTTGTCATCGGTTCCACATTTGTGATCGTGTCATAACAGTTCACACTAATCTTATATCTCAGTCCTGCTAAAATCATTTCTGTCAGTTTTTTTGTTCTTTCCACTGCAAGTCATATTCTAGTCATAATAGCTTGGTTCATTATTATAAACAGTTTTACTTCACATCTTTCCCCATCATCATCATAAACTGATAACAGCTGGGCAAGCTGGTACAGTATCTCAAGATCCTACCAAAAAAGACTGCCAGGAAGTGCTGTGATTTCATTATTTGCAGTGCAAAGTACTTAATGGTGGATGAAGATAATATTGTGGAGCAGGTATTTCCTTTCCTTTCTGTTCTTCCCTCCATCCCTACCTTCAATGTATGTCTTTTTCCTTCTTTTATTCCTTTGTAAAACTTGTTTTCTATTTTACATATTTGTGTGAATGCACGTATGTATGCATGTTTATG
>JAMPIV010011146.1:0-147076 GCA_024509875.1 Oreohelix idahoensis
GTGTTTTTGGGTTTTTTTTTGGATTTTTTTTAGGGGGGGTGGTTTTTTGTGGTACAAAAAGTGTTGGGGGGTGTTGTTTTTTTAGGGGGGGGGTTTTTTTTATTTGTATTTTGTTTGTTTTTTATGGGGGGTTTTTTGGTTGGGTTTGGTTGTTGGGGGTTTTTTGGGGGGGGTGTTACAGGGGGGGTTGTTTTTGGTTTGGGGGAGTGTTGTGGTTTGGTTTTTTGGTTGTGATTTTTGGGTTGGTTTTTTTTTGGTTTGTTTTTTGGTTTTTTTGGGGGGTGGGGATGGTGGGATTTGGGGTGTTTGGTGGTTATTGATTTTAGTTTTGTTTGGTGGTTTTTTGTGTTTTATGGTGTTGTGGGTTTTATGTTTGGGGTTTTTTTTGGGGGGGGGTGTTTGGGGGGGGTTGGTTGGGGTTGTGGTGGTTTGGGGGGTTTTTTTTTTTGGTTTTTGGGGTAAGGGGGGGTTAGGTTTGGGGGGGGGGGGGGGTTTGGGGTTTTTTTGGTTTGTTTTGGGGGGTTTTGGTTGGATTATTGTTTGGGGTTTGTTTTGGGGGTTGGGTGATGTTGGGGGGGGGGTAATGGTTGGTTATTTTTTGTGGGGTGGGGTTAAGGTTTTTTTGGTGGGTTTGGGTTTTTTTGGGGGGGGGGGTTTGTTTTGGATGGGGTTTTGGGGGGTTTGGGGTTTTGTTTAAATTGGGGGGGGTGTTTGAGGGTTATTGGGGTATGTTGGTTTTTGGGGATTGGGTTTGTTTTTTTGGTTGTTTTTATTGTGGGGATTGGGTATGGGGGGGGTGTGTTTGGATTTGGGTTTGGGTGTTTTTTTTTTTGGGGTGTGAGGTATGGGGTTGTTTTGGAATTTGATGTTTGGGGGATTTTTTTTTTTGTTTATTTTTTGGGGGGGTTAATGGTTTTTGTTATTGGGTGAGGGGGGGGGGGTTTGGAAGGATGGGTTGTTGTTGATGTATGTTTGTGGTGGGGGGGGATTGGGTTGTGATTTTAGGGGGGGGGTTGGTTTTATGGATGTTTTTTTGAGGTATTGTGTGTGTTTTGGGGGGGGGTTATTAAATAATGGTTGGGGTTTGGGGGGGTGGGGGTGGTTTGTTGGGGGGGTTTTTGGGAATGGTTGGGGGGGGGGTTGTAATGGGGGTGAATAATCAAAATTTTTGGGGGGGGGGGGGTTTTGTGATAATGTGGGGTTATGTATATATAAATTGTGTTTTATTTTTTTGGGTTGGGGGTGGGGGGGGGTGGTTTTGGGGGGGTAGGGTTGGGGGGGGGGGGGGTTGGTGGTATGGGGGGTGGGTTTGGGGGGTTTTGGGGTTTGGTTTGTTGGGGGGGTGTTTTTGGGTGGGGGGGGGTTGTTAGGTGGGGGGGATGGGTGTGGGGGGTGGGGGGTATTTTGGGGGGGGGGGGGGGGTGGTTTGATTTTGGTTTATTTGGTGGGGGAATGGGATTTTTGGGGGTTGGTGTTTTTTTGGGTATTGGGGGGTGAAATTTTATAAGTGGGTTTGTTTAGTTTTTTGTTTAAAATTTGTATGGGGGGGGGTGGATTTTTTGGTGGGGGGGGGTGAGGGGGTTTGATGCTTATGTTTGTTGTTTTTATGGGGGTTGGGGGGGGGGACATGTTGTGGGGTTGTAGGTGGTTTTAGGTTTGTTTGTTTGTGTTTGGAGAATGGTTTGGGTAGTTATTTATGGTTATTAATGGGGAATTGGTTTAGGGTTGGGGGGTTGTTGTTAGGTTGGATTTGTGGGGGGGGTGTGGGTGGGTTGGGGGGTAGGTTTTGGGGTTTAGTGGGGGGGTTAGGGGTGGGGAGTTGGATTATTGAGGGTGTGGGTTTGTGGTTTGTTGGGGTTTATAGTTTGGTGGGGTAGGGTATGGTTGGGGGGGGGGGGTTTGGGTGTGGTTGTTTATGGGGATTATTGTTTGGATTGGGGTATGGGATGTTGTTGGTTTTTTTGGTTGAGGGGGGAGGGGGGTTTTTGTTTTGTTATTTGATTATGGTTGGGGTGATGTTTGATTGATGTGGGGGTGGGTGGTTTGGGTGGATTTGGTGGGGAATATTGGGGGGTGAAATGTGGATGGTTGTTTTTATGTGGGTGTTTATAGTTGGATTTTTAGGGGTGGTGTTGTGGTTTTTTGTTGGGGTGGGTTTTGGAATGAATTTGGGTGGGGTTAGGGGGTTATAATGGGGGGGAGGGTTGTTTTGTGTTTGGTGTTTTGTAGTTTTGTGGGTATTTGGGGTTTTGGGTTATTGTTGTTGTTTGGTTGGTGTGAGGGGGTTTGATGGGGGTATTTTGGTTGAAAAGGGGTTTTGTGAGGGGGGATGTTAGTTGGGATGAAGGTGTGGGTTTGATGGGAATGTGTGGGGGGTTTGGTTAGGTTGGGGGGGGGGTAATGGGTTGGTTAGTGAGGGGGGGGGGGGTTAGTGGGTGTTTTGGAAGGGGTAGTAAGGGGAAATGTTTTTTTTGGTGAGGGTTGGTATTTATATGTTTGGGGGGTTGGTCGTTTCCTATTTTGTTTGGAGTTGAGAGGGATTTTCTGGGTTTGTGGGTATGTACTGCATTTACGAAGTGATGTTGAAAGGATAGTTATTTTGGCAAAACAGGTAGGATTTTGGTTTGATGTGGGTGGACGTTTTTGGATTTGGGCATCGATGGTCTTGTGGCGGACTACATGACCTCCATTTCCGAATCTGTGTGGTGTGCATTGGGGGAGTATCGATGCTAGGAGAATGAGCTGCTCAAGAACGTGGTTGTAATATGATCTTGTCTTGCCATTTGATGTTTCATGTTTCCGGTCTGAACAGACTGTATGGAATTTGGTGAGCTTCGTTACGTGGCGCCTGTATACATCCATGTGTTTCACATGCATAAAGAACACTGGAAGCAACCGCACTCTTTATAACCTTCAGCTTTGTCTTGGGATAATTGCCACTTCGATGCCAAAACGTTGAATAGATAGTATAGTCTGCCAAATGTGCTGCTGGCTTTGGAGTCTCTGGGTGTTCACCTCATCATCAATACGATGTTCTGGATAGTGTACTACCAAGGTATGTGAACCTGTTTCACAACATTCAGTTTCTCACCATTTACCTTGATGATTGGCTCAGTATAAATTGTGCCAGACTGGTTGGTACATGATTTCTGTTTTCCCCGTGTTGATGGTAAGCCCAAAGTTGGAACAGGCTTCGGAGAATCTATCCACGCTATGCTACAGATCAGCCTCTGAGCCAGCACTGAGGGCACAATCGTCAGCAAACAGAAGATCCCTGATGGTGTGTGATTTGACCTTGGTTTTTGCTTGAAGCCTCCTAAGGTTAAACAATTTTCCATCAATACGATATCTGATGTCGATTCCTGTGTCTCTATCTCTGAAAGCATCAGTCAGCATAGCAGAAAAAATGTTACTGAAAAGAGTCGGTGCAAGTACGCACCCTTGTTTAACTCCATTTGAGACTGGGAAAGGCTCCGATAGCTCACCGTTTTCCTGAACTCTAGCCTGCATTCCATCATGCAGTTGCTGCACTATTGAGATAAATTTCTTGGGGCGCCGTATTTTGCCATGATCTTCCATAGACCCTCTCTTTTGTCGAACGCCCTTTTGTCAAGTCGATGAAAGCTGTGTACAGGTCACAGTGCTGACCCTTGGCATTTTTCATTTGCTGGAAGATCATGTGAAGTTTCTCTATCAGAACTGTACCGCCATATTTATAGACCTCAACAGGAATTGAATCGGAGCCGGGGGCCTTTCCACTAGAAAGCTGACGAATTGCTTTCTGAGTCTCCTCCAGAGTCGGTATATCATCTAGTGCTTCATTTATAGGAATTTGGGGCAGTCGGTTGATGGCTTCATCGTTAATAGATGATGGCTGGTTCAGAATATTATTAAAGTGTTCGACCCAGCGTTGGAGAATTTTTTTCTTGTCTGTAATTAGTGTTTTTCCATCTGCATTAAGGAGGGGAAATGATCCTGATGATGTTGGACCATAGACCGCTTTGAGTGCATGGTAAAAATTTTTCAAGTCATGGCTGTCAGCAAAGCCTTGGAGCTCATCTGCTTTATTACTCAGCCATGAATCCTGCATCTGGCGTAGTTTATGTTGGACGATTCTACGCATGTTGTTGAAAGCGTCTTTCTTGGATGTAGATTTTGGATCATTTAAATATGCTTTATGGAGATGGTGTTTCTCAGCCAACATCTTCTTTATATCATCTGAGTTCTCATCAAACCAGTCATTTTGTTTCTTGATGGCGGGACCCAGGACCTCTGTAGCAGTGTTGTAGATCTGCTCGCTTAGGGCTGTCCAATTTGTTTCCGCACTTTGGCCGTCTAACGAGATAGATTTGAGACGGTCTTCTAGGGTGTCAGTGAATGACTGTTTAATTTTTGTCTTCTTTAGTTTGGTGACATCCAGCCTTTTTTGAGTTTTCTTTCCCTGAGGGCGCCTGGCAGGTTGGATACGAATTTTAAGTTTAGACACAATGAGGCAATGATCAGTCCAGCATTCGGCACCACACATGGACTTGGTCACCCGGACATCTTGCCTGTCCTTCTTCCTAACAATTACATAGTCAATTAGGTGCCAATGTTTTGAGCGAGGGTGCATCCAGGAGGTCCTGTTGCGGATAGGAAGTCGAAAAATGGTG
Source organism: Oreohelix idahoensis (assembly GCA_024509875.1). NCBI lineage: Eukaryota > Metazoa > Mollusca > Gastropoda > Stylommatophora > Oreohelicidae > Oreohelix > Oreohelix idahoensis. Next base: position 4,653 of record JAMPIV010011146.1, read on the forward strand.
TTGGTGACAAGGAGGTCATGTTCTGTGCAAGTCTGGAGGAGAATGAACTAATGATGTGACTGTCAACAAGTTCTACATGTCATGTACTCTTATATTTGACATATATTGTGAATGAACTAATGATGTGACTGTCAACAAATTCTACATGTCATGTCCTCTTATATTTGACATATATTGTGAATGAACTAATGATGTGACTGTCAACAAGTTCTACATGTCATGTACTCTTATATTTGACATATATTGTGAATGAACTAATGATGTGACTGTCAACAAAAGACACTTTATGTCACTCTCATCACATCATGAACCAGCTCCTAGCCACCACAACAAACTTTTGTCAAGTCTTTCCTTGTCTTGTGCCATCAGCTCTAGTTCTCTTCTCCATGTTCTTTGGTCTCCCTCTACCTGTACCTGTACCTGTAGCTCTACCTGTACCTGTAGCTCTACCTGTACCTGTACCTGTACCTGTACCTCTACCTGTACCTGTAGCTGTACCTGTACCTGTACCTCTACCTGTACCTCTACCTGTACCTCTCTTATCTTGTGGATTCCAGAACAATGACTCTCTTGTAATACTCTCAAAAGCTTTCAATTTATTTGCTACCTATCAACGTCTTCTTCTTATCTCCTGTTCCACTAGTGCCTTATTCGTTCTCATTGTAAATTACTGTTGCATTATTTTGTATTCAGCACTAACAGTTGCCGTCTAGCTACCATGAGATTGATCAGTGTCATGAAGTTTTGTAAACACATTATATTGTAGGATAATTTGACTGTCATGTTATGTGTAGTTGCCAGAGGTCTGTGACAAACACTAACAGTTGCCGTCTAGCTACCATGAGATTGATCAGTGTCATGAAGTTTTGCAAACACATTATATTGTACGATAATTTGAATGTCATTTTATGTATAGTTGCCAAGGGTCTGTGAAAAACAGTAACAGCTGCTGTCTAGCTACCATGAGATTGATCAGTGTCATGACGTTTTGTAAACACATTATATTGTAGGATAATTTGACTGTCATGTTATGTGTAGTTGCCAGAGGTCTGTGACAAACACTAACAGTTGTCATCTAGCTACCATGAGATTGATCAGTGTCATGACGTTTTGTAAACACATTATATTGTAGGATAATTTGACTGTCATGTTATGTGTAGTTGCCAGAGGTCTGTGACAAACACTAACAGTTGCCGTCTAGCTACCATGAGATAGATCAGTGTCATGAAGTTTTGTAAACACATTATATTGTAGGATAATTTGACTGTCATGTTATGTGTAGTTGCCAGAGGTCTGTGACAAACACTAACAGTTGCCGTCTAGCTACCATGAGATAGATCAGTGTCATGAAGTTTTGTAAACACATTATATTGTAGGATAATTTGACTGTCATGTTATGTGTGTAGTTGCCAGAGGTCTGTGACAAACACTAACAGTTGCCGTCTAGCTACCATGAGATTGATCAGTGTCATGAAGTTTTGTAAACACATTATATTGTAGGATAATTTGACTGTCATGTTATGTGTAGTTGCCAGAGGTCTGTGACAAACACTAACAGTTGATGTCTAGCTACCATGAGATAGATCAGTGTCATGACGTTTTGTAAACACATTATATTGTAGGATAATTTGACTGTCATGTTATGTGTAGTTGCCAGAGGTCTGTGACAAACACTAACAGTTGATGTCTAGCTACCATGAGATAGATCAGTGTCATGACGTTTTGTAAACACATTATATTGTAGGATAATTTGACTGTCATGTTATGTGTAGTTGCCAGAGGTCTGTGACAAACACTAACAGTTGCCGTCTAGCTACCATGAGATTGATCAGTGTCATGAAGTTTTGTAAACATCACCATTATATTTGTAGGATAATTTGACTGTCTTGTTATGTGTAGTTGCCAGAGGTCTGTGACAAACACTAACAGTTGCCGTCTAGCTACCATGTAGGATAATTTGACTGTCATGTTATGTGTAGTTGCCAGAGGTCTGTGACAAACACTAACAGTTGCTGTCTAGCTACCATGAGATTGATCAGTGTCATGACGTTTTGTAAACACATTATATTGTAGGATAATTTGACTGTCATGTTATGTGTAGTTGCCAGAGGTCTGTGACAAACACTAACAGTTGCCATCTAGCTACCATGAGATAGATCAGTGTCATGAAGTTTTGTAAACACATTATATTGTAGGATAATTTGACTGTCATGTTATGTGTAGTTGCCAGAGGTCTGTGACAAACACTAACAGTTGCCGTCTAGCTACCATGAGATAGATCAGTGTCATGAAGTTTTGTAAACACATTATATTGTAGGATAATTTGACTGTCATGTTATGTGTAGTTGCCAGAGGTCTGTGACAAACACTAACAGTTGCCGTCTAGCTACCATGAGATAGATCAGTGTCATGAAGTTTTGTAAACACATTATATTGTAGGATAATTTGACTGTCATGTTATGTGTAGTTGCCAGAGGTCTGTGACAAACACTAACAGTTGCCATCTAGCTACCATGAGATAGATCAGTGTCATGAAGTTTTGTAAACACATTATATTGTAGGATAATTTGACTGTCATGTTATGTGTAGTTGCCAGAAGTCTGTGACAAACACTAACAGTTGCCATCTAGCTACCATGAGATAGATCAGTGTCATGAAGTTTTGTAAACACATTATATTGTGGGATAATTTGACTGTCATGTTATGTGTAGTTGCCAGAGGTCTGTGACAAACACTAACAGTTGCCATCTAGCTACCATGAGATAGATCAGTGTCATGAGTTTTTTTTGTAAACACATTATATTGTGGGATAATTTGACTGTCATGTTATGTGTAGTTGCCAGAGGTCTGTGACAAACACTAACAGTTGCCATCTAGCTACCATGAGATAGATCAGTGTCATGAAGTTTTGTAAACACATTATATTGTGGGATAATTTGACTGTCATGTTATGTGTAGTTGCCAGAGGTCTGTGACAAACACTAACAGTTGCCATCTAGCTACCATGAGATAGATCAGTGTCATGAAGTTTTGTAAACACATTATATTGTGGGATAATTTGACTGTCATGTTATGTGTAGTTGCCAGAGGTCTGTGACAAACACTAACAGTTGCCATCTAGCTACCATGAGATAGATCAGTGTCATGAAGTTTTGTAAACACATTATATGTTGGTGGATAATTTGACTGTCATGTTATGTGTAGTTGCCAGAGGTCTGTGACAAACACTAACAGTTGCCATCTAGCTACCATGAGATAGATCAGTGTCATGAAGTTTTGTAAACACATTATATTGTGGGATAATTTGACTGTCATGTTATGTGTAGTTGCCAGAGGTCTGTGACAAACACTAACAGTTTGCCATCTAGCTACCATGAGATAGATCAGTGTCATGAAGTTTTGTAAACACATTATATTGTAGGATAATTTGACTGTCATGTTATGTGTAGTTGCCAGAAGTCTGTGACAAACACTAACAGTTGCCATCTAGCTACCATGAGATAGATCAGTGTCATGAAGTTTTGTAAACACATTTTATTGTGGGATAATTTTACTGTCCTGTTATGTGTCGTTGCCAGAGGTCTGTGACAAACCCTAACAGGTGCCATCTAGCTACCATGAGATAGATCATGTGTACATGAAGTTTTGTAAACACATTATATTGTGGGATAATTTGACTGTCATGTTATGTGTAGTTGCCAGAGGTCTGTGACAAACACTAACAGTTGCCATCTAGCTACCATGAGATAGATCAGTGTCATGAAGTTTTGTAAACACATTATATTGTGGGATAATTTGACTGTCATGTTATGTGTAGTTGCCAGAGGTCTGTGACAAACACTAAAACAGTTGCCATCTAGCTACCATGAGATAGATCAGTGTCATGAAGTTTTGTAAACACATTATATTGTGGGATAATTTGACTGTCATGTTATGTGTAGTTGCCAGAGGTCTGTGACAAACACTAACAGTTGCCATCTAGCTACCATGAGATAGATCAGTGTCATGAAGTTTTGTAAACACATTATATTGTGTGTAATTTTGACTGTCCGGTTATGTGTAGTTGCCAGAGGTCTGTGACAAACACTAACAGTTGCCATCTAGCTACCATGAGATAGATCAGTGGTCATGAAGTTTTGTAAACACATTATATTGTGGGATAATTTGACTGTCATGTTATGTGTAGTTGCCAGAGGTCTGTGACAAACACTAACAGTTGCCATCTAGCTACCATGAGATAGATCAGTGTCATGAAGTTTTGTAAACACATTATATTGTGGGATAATTTGACTGTCATGTTATGTGTAGTTGCCAGAGGTCTGTGACAAACACTAACAGTTGCCATCTAGCTACCATGAGATAGATCAGTGTCATGAAGTTTTGTAAACACATTATATTGTGGGATAATTTGACTGTCATGTTATGTGTAGTTGCCAGAGGTCTGTGACAAACACTAACAGTTGCCATCTAGCTACCATGAGATAGATCAGTGTCATGAAGTTTTGTAAACAAATTATATTGTGGGATAATTTGACTGTCATGTTATGTGTAGTTGCCAGAGGTCTGTGACAAACACTAACAGTTGCCATCTAGCTACCATGAGATAGATCAGTGTCATGAAGTTTTGTAAACACATTATATTGTAGGATAATTTGACTGTCATGTTATGTGTAGTTGCCAGAGGTCTGTGACAAACACTAACAGTTGCTGTCTAGCTACCATGAGATTGATCAGTGTCATGACGTTTTGTAAACACATTATATTGTAGGATAATTTGACTGTCATGTTATGTGTAGTTGCCAAGAGTCTGTAAAACATAGTAACAGAATCTGACTAAGACTCCCTCAGTCATGTTGCAGTAGACGATGAGGTCATATAAGAGGCTAACAACCTCATCATGTAAAACATAGTAACAGAATCTGACTAAGACTCCCTCAGTCATGTTGCAGTAGATGATGAGGTCATATAAGAGGTCAACGACCTCATCATGTCAAACATAGTAACAGAATCTGACTCAGACTCCCTCAGTCATGTTGCAGTAGATGATGAGGTCATATAAGAGGTCAACGACCTCATCATGTCAAACATAGTAACAGAATCTGACTCAGACTCCCTCAGTCATGTTGCAGTAGATGATGAGGTCATATAAGAGGTCAACGACCTCATCATGTCAAACATAGTAACAGAATCTGACTCAGACTCCCTCAGTCATGTTGCAGTAGATGATGAGGTCATATAAGAGGTCAACAACCTCATCATGTCAAACACATTGCTACAGAAACCACCACTACAAAAGCACTTTTGTGAAGGCCTCTTGAAGAGAGGAGGCCAGCCACAGCAGTTGCTCCATAACGTGCATGTGAAGGTTTCTTGAAGAGAGGAGGTCAGCCACAGTGGTGGCTCCATAACGTGCATGTGAAGGCCTCTTGAAGAGAGGAGGCCAGCCACATTGGTGGCCTCCATAACGTGCATGTGAAGGCCGCTTGAAGAGAGGAGGTCAGCCACAGTGGTGGCTCCATAACGTGCATGTGATGGCCTCTTGAAGAGAGGTCAGCCACAGTGGTGACTCCATAACGTGCATGTGAAGGCCTCTTAAAGAGAGGAGGCCAGCCACAGCAGTGGCTCCATAACGTGCATGTGAAGGCTTCTTGAAGAGAGGAGGTCAGCCACAGTGGTGGCTCCATAACGTGCATGTGAAGGCTTCTTGAAGAGAGGAGGTCAGCCACAGCGGTGGCTCCATAACGTGCATGTGAAGGCTTCTTGAAGAGAGGAGGTCAGCCACAGTGGTGGCTCCATAACGTGCATGTGAAGGCCTCTTGAAGAGAGGAGGCCAGCCACATTGGTGGCCTCCATAACGTGCATGTGAAGGCCGCTTGAAGAGAGGAGGTCAGCCACAGTGGTGGCTCCATAACGTGCATGTGATGGCCTCTTGAAGAGAGGTCAGCCACAGTGGTGGCCTCCATAACGTGCATGTGAAGGCCGCTTGAAGAGAGGAGGTCAGCCACAGTGGTGGCTCCATAACGTGCATGTGATGGCCTCTTGAAGAGAGAAGACCAGCCACAGTGGTGGCTCCATAACGTACAAAAAGGCAACTAAAGATATGGTGCTGGAGACCTATATCATGTAACACAGGCTGGTACAGAAACTACAACTACAAGGTGTCCTGCAATGGGGTTAGCTGCAATATTGGCGTTATGCTTTGTAGGGAGCAAAAAGGGAAATGGTGATGAATTTAATTTGAAACATAATTTGTTGTTTTGTTGTTAATCTTAAGCTTCATGAACGGCTTACTACGACCTGTTCAGTGGTGCAGTTTCCACTGCTTCACCAATGGATCTCCAAACTTCTGTAATGAACTTTGACCCCTCAGGTCAAGCCATGGGGCAGTATGTGCAAGCCCAGAATGCACTACAGAATTTTCAGCTACCTCTTCAACAGCTCCAAGGTCAGACTCAGTTGCAGGGACAAGTGAGTTGATGTGTTGGTTGAAGTTGTCTTTCCTTTTTTCTTTATTTGTGTAACTTTTCTTTTGTTTTTTTAAATTTTAATTATGAAAAATATCCCGTTCAACCTCTGATGGTTTATAATTAGGTTATATAGTATTTTCAATTAAATAAGATGAATAACTGCTGACATGAGAAAGGCATCACATCTGTCAAATCATTGTAAATATGGCAAATAAAAATTACCAATTTTGCTTCTATGTTTTAAAAAAAAAGCCAACCAAACAACCAAAAACAAGATGAAACAAAAGCACCACTCAAAAATAATATTCAGGGGAGGGGTATAAAAGCCTGGTGTTTCTAGTTAGATATTTAATTGACTTTTACTTGCCATAAGTCCTGTATTGTAAGAACATCAAGAGACATTCACCTTCCCAATTACTAAATATTAACTTTTGTTCTTGTTAAATACTGTTTGACTAAATTAAGCAGTTCCCTTGGTCTGTCTATTCTTAACACCTCTTCTATATTTACAGGTAAATTTGATGCCTGCAAATAGTCTAATATTAGTATTCTCATTTGTTCATACCTCTTATGGTTGTTATTGCCGGGAGTTGTAGTGAGGATAAGCTCTCACTGCAGATAAAATACTTCTATGACACGCGCCTCAAACAGCCTCTGACAACCAAGTCCAGCTCCCGGCCTTCACGTGTGGCTCAATTTGAGCCCGGCGGAACTGTTTCCACTGACGGGAGAAGGGGCAAAGGCGAGCGACTGGCGCCTTAAAACCAGCAGCTTCGGGCAGATAGGGCTCGTGATCCTTGGTTGGTAGCTTATCTAAGAGAAGGAACTCTGAATTCAAAGCACCGCTGCCTTGCGGGAATATCCATTTATGGAATTGGCTTCGGGAGTAAACCCTGAGGATAAATCCGGAGTCGGAGTCCTAAAGGCAGTCTAATGTCGATTCGACATTATTCTGGCAACTCCTGCGACATGGCTGGTACCAAATTGTATCGGCTACTGCCGTTCCTTTGGATCTACCGGCTGTGTGGAGAGGGGGAACATGCTGCATGGGCAACAGCTTAATCTCCATATAACTGTGCCCAAGCTCGCGCCCTGGAGAGGACACTCCAGCTTCACCCATTCCCATAGTCAGTTATGACTGAAGGGGCTATTATTATTATCATACCTCTTACATTTTATCAAGAAATGTTCTGTATTATTGTCATGAAGACATCGTTGTCGTGAGAAATTCTAATCCACATATATAAAATATCAGGTAAATGTAAAGCCTAACACATAAGTTCAATAAAAGGAAAGAAGGATGGTAAAGAACAGTGCTGTCACAATGACTGTACTCGAAATCCCCCTTGTTTTCTACTTCGTCTGCAAATTGTAACGTTTCACGTTGATAGTAAAAGCCTACTGCATCAATACACGCTTTCTACGATAAAACGTGTACTGCATTTCTAAGAAAAACCTTGAGATACGCAAGCTGACCTATATTTAATATTCCATTCATGTCATTTTATACAATACGTTACCATAAACGAACGGACAGATGGACTTAGGATAGAAAGAAAGGGAGGGCTGAAAGCCGGAACGCATGCAACACTAACACGCATCTCGCTATACAATTACTGCCATCACGCGTGTAAGGCGACAAGCACTAACTTTTTTTCAAATCGACAGTGATAAAAAACACTACCCATACGAGAGTTAGGTTTAAACAACTTACAAAACGCTTATTAGGAAACATGCCATTCTACTGTTTTATGTCTAAAATCCTGACATTAGTCTGACAGTACAGCAGGACAGGTGGCGGTTCTAAACATAAAAAATAAAAAAACTACACGACTATCCTAGAAAATACATATTTTGAACGCAGCCCCACTTAGCTCCCTTAAAATTTGTATATTTGGGTTCCTTAGGACTTGCTGACAAATAATATGTTAAGTGTTACGCAAAATAGTCTAGGAATTAACAAATTATAGCCAAAAGATAATAGTGAGGGTGTCAGACAACACCAAAATCAGAAATCGCTCAGTGGCAGATTTTGAAACACCATTGTACGGGAAATAGGTCCCCCATGTTTAAATCCTATTTGATTGGAGCGCAGTAAATGTAAGGCGAAACACGATTAGTCGGACTACCAATACTAATGTTTGTTGTTGTTAGGGGAAACAGTAGTAGAGGTACTTTTTTTTGAAAAGCTGTGTAAACATGGCACGATTGGTTAGACCCGCCAATATAGTCAATTAGAAGCCTCAGTTCAGCACCACATTTTCAAATAAACTTTCTAAAGCAACAGTGCGTTGAGATTCAGCTTATATTTTTCTAAATAAAAGCCTGAGACAGCGGCAGGTCGGATTTTGTGCCATATTCATTGCCAGTCAACGTAATTGTGTATTATTCCCATGAATTGTGGGACCGTGGTCCTAAAGTTATTGAGCAGAACCTGGTCTGAGCTTTGCTGAATCTAGAGGCTGACAGCATACTCCTGGGTCCAGATAGTGACCAGTGAGGTGTCTCCAGAACACAGGGAAGCTATCAAGCAGAGGAGTCTTTTCCTGCCGCCATCACGAAAGATAAGCTTCTGTGGCCAGAGGAGCTCAACATTATGTGTCCCCCTCTAAAATTGCCTTTATAATAAAACAGAGGGAAAATACATTGTGTAAATTGATAGGAACTGTGAACTTTTCCCCATACTATTTCCAAGATAAACAAACACTTGAAGTCATGATGACAAATAACCACATAGCTTGAAAACCAACACCAGTATTACCTCATAGTACTACTACACAACTGACACACATAGGATAATATTAATAAAATATGTCACTACAAGGTTCATATTTATAAATTATGTACATATAAATTGTGATTACATTTGATTGTGATTCCTGGTTCACTTTGTAGTTGAATCAGGATATATATTAGTGAAAGTAATTAATACATATATATTTGAAACTTTACCATAGACTCAATTAAGATAGTCTTATAGAGTGCTAAATGTGTGGGAGTGTCACAGTGTTGTAAAGTGTTGTGGAATAAATTAAATTGTTTATCTGTCTGTTGTTGTTGTGACTTACACTTCATCATATACATACCCTTGACATTCAACGTAGTCATCACAATATTCCAGAATAATTCTGACTGAGGTATAAATGTGGTAGCAAGTAAGGTTATCTGTAAAACACTACACCTATTAGATACAGATACCTTCACAGCTGATCTCAGTCAGTACACTAAGTCCCCTATAAATATTTATATCATCCCACTTTACCACATATATTGGGGTCTCGCTCCCGGGATATTGAACTTTCTCCTATTATATATATATTGGGAATAATAAGAATTAAAAGGTATCCTTGGGTGGAAATAAATAACGTTGAGCTCTCAGTGCCTGTGGTGTCTTTGGATAAGTAATTACAGATTGCATTGTTTAGTTAGACATTACATACATTTACCTGTTAGAAAATGGCCGACTTGGCAAAATTTCGATCTGCTGCTGTGCAGACTGCAAAAGAGTTAGGAATGGACGGGCAAATTATGATTGCTTATGTCACTGCTGAATGTGACAAATATATTGAACGGGAAGAAAGAAGATTAGAAAAAGAGGCCGAAAGAAAGTTAGAGGCTGAAAAGGAAATTAAGAAGATGCAATTTGAGGCTGAGACTAAGAGGCTGCAGATTGAGGCTGAGGCTAAGAAATTGGAGGCAGAAGAGAAGAAATTAGCTGCAGAAAGAGAGGAAAGAAGATTGACTGCAGAGAGGGAAGCAGAAAGAGAGGAAAGAAGAATGACTGCAGAGAGGGAAGCAGAAAAGGAGGAGAAGAGATTACAAAGGGAACATGAGTTACGACTAAGGGAGTTTGAGTTTCAAGGCCATGCTCCTGAAAATGGTGCCAGTCCCTTTACCTCTGATGCCACTGCTAGTCAGGGAGCCTCAACCTCAGCTATGAACTTTCATTTAGATCATTTTGTTGAGAAAGACGATGATATTGAGAGCTATCTAAATAGATATGAACTATTAGCTACCACGTATGGGTTAGAGAGAGAAAGGTGGAGCTTAAAGTTATCTCAAGGCCTTCGTGGGGCAGCTTATGAAGTTTTTGCCAAAATGAACAGAGGTGATCAAGAAAATTATGACATGCTAAAGCAGGCTCTTTTGTTAAGATATGAAAAGAACGCAGAATTTTATAGGAAAAAATTTAGGAATGCTAAACTACTGTCTGGTGAAACCTATCACCAGTTCTCTGCACGGTTAGAGACATACTTGGAGAAATGGACTTCTCTGGGGAAAACCCAAGATCTTAAGGAAATGGTCCTTATAGAACAATTAAGAGAGTCCATGGCTCCAGACCTGAGAAAGTTTCTCATGGAACAAGGTGCAGAGAGTCTGGGTGAGTTGCTAAATGTTGCTGAAAGGTATCAAGCAGCTCAGGCAGAGGTATCAGGTAATAAAAAGAAACAGGTGGAAAATTTTAGGGCACCACAGAACTTTAATAAATTTGATCCTAGAGATCAAAACAAAGGTAAGCACCAGTTTGATAGGCCACGGTATGACAATAAAAATAAAACCCCACAATTCGATGAAAGGAAATATGATGAAAGAAAATCTTTCAACCAAGGAAAGAGATGGTGTAAAAATTGTAAGATGGACAATCATGACACTGACCGTTGTAGAAGGAAACCTGTGTATATGGCCACCCTTCAGGTCAGGTCGACCTCAAGACAGGAGGAGGATATTATGTTAGATACCACTCCAGAAGAGATGAGGAAGGCACAGGCTGGGGATAAGACCCTCAAGCCTTGTTTCAGGAAATTGTCAACTTGTCAGACAACTCCAGGCAAGGGAGATTTTTACATGAAAAACAAGTTGATGTACAGGAAGGCCGGAACTAGATCCCATGGTCACGGACAGCTGGTACTTCCTAAAAGATATAGGGCAGAATTAATAAGGAGCCTACATGTGAAACCAGATGGGGACCATGAAAAAATAGGTACCATCATCCAAAAGGTGGCTCACAATTATTATTGGCCCAAGGCAAGGTGGGACATTGAGAATTTTGTAGAAAGGTGTAGCATAGCACATGAGGGAACACCCACAAGTGGGAACATTGATCAGGACCTGGACACGCCAAAAGGCAAACTTAGGCCTGAAAATACAAAGAAAAATAAATTTAATAAAGTGGACCAAATGAAATGGGAAGCCCCTTTTCACTGACAAGCTTCAATTAACTGTTTTACAATGGCCACTATGCGGAGAGTGCAAAAAGATGTCTTACCCCAGGTTAAGCCGAAAATCCCTCAATCGGACTTAAACAAACTGGAGGAAGAAGATGTAGAGAAGAAATCTCTCATCAAGAATTCTAAGTGGGGAGACAGCCCCAGGAAAAAAATTGGTAGCGGTCGTTTTGTGAATGATAATTCTGGGAAGAAAAATCATCACTATAGCGCTTCGAGTGGAAGAGACCATACCGGTGCATGGACAAATAGGTCCACAAAATTAAAGGTCCATATGTAGCGCTGTTAAGAACGTGGACTGATGAAAAGGCAGAGGAAAATATTACATCCTCATACCAATATGTGAATGAGCTGACCACTCATTTAAAAACTGGCTGGAAACTTGCCAATGAAAATTTGAGACAAGCCAGGAAGAAACATGCTGCCTATTATAACAGGAAAGCTAAAGACAGAGATTTGGCTGTGGGAGAGAAGGTACTGCTTCTTCTCCCAGGTAGTCAGTATAAGTTACAAATTGGATGGCAAGGTCCATATACAGTTCTAGAGAAGGTGTCTAGAACCAATTATAAGATAGATAAGAAGGGGAAAGAAAAAATCTATCATGTGAATCTCCTGAAGAAATATTTGGAAAGAGAACATCAGGAAGAGACACACTTGTTGACCTTGTCCATTGCAATGGAGATGAAAAAGGAACCACTTTCATCATTTGAATATCCATTACACCCCTGTGAGACAGCGGCACAGGTGAAAATCAGTACACATTTAACGAAAACTCAGAAAGAGAGAGTGCAACAGGTTCTAGATAATCATACAGAGGTGTTAACAGACCGACCGGGGCATACAAACTTATTGGAATATGATATGAAGCTGATAGACCCCACACCTCTATGTATGAAACCCTATTCGATTCCTTTTGCTAAGGAGAAAGCTTTGAAGGAAGAGATAGACTATTTGTTGAAGGAAGGAATTATTTCACACAGTGAATCTTCGTATAGTTCCAGTGTTGTACTCTTAAGGAAACCCTCTGGAGAACATAGACTCTGTATAGATTACAGGAGACTGAATGCTATCACAGAAGGACAGGTGGATCCATTGCCGGATACAAATCAGTTGTTTGCCAGGCTAAATAAAGCTAAATATTTCTCAAAAGTGGATCTGAGTAAAGGATACTATCAGATTCCAGTAAAGCCTGAGGTTAGACCATACCTAGCTTTTAGTACCTCAGAAGGACACTATGAGTTTAACAGATTGCCATTTGGATTGAAGAATGCGCCCAGTGTCTTCTCTAGAATGATGAGAAAATTATTGGACCCTCTGAATAACCCATGCATCACAAATTTCATGGATGATATCCTTATAGCCACAGAAACATTTGAGGAACACATTGACTCTCTGAACATGCTGTTTAATCGACTTAGGGAAGCGAATTTAACAGCCCAACCAACCAAATGTTGCGTTGGATGTAAAGAATTAGAATTCTTGGGACACACAGTCCATCAGGGAAACATGACCCCTGACCCCAAGAATTTACAGAAACTAAAGAAAGCCCAGAGACCACAAACCAAGAAAGACGTGAGATCCTTTGTCTCATTATGTGGTTTCTACCAAAAGTATATCAAAAACTTTAATTCCATATGTGCACCGTTAACTGATTTGACACGTAAGGAAAATCCAGATCGAATTACATGGACACCACAATGTGAAATGGCTTACCAAGAATTGAAGGAAAAGCTCACAAGTAAACTTATTTTGAAATTACCTGACTTAAGTCAAGAATTCATTGTAAGGACGGATGCCAGTAATATTGGGTTAGGTGCGACTCTGCTACAGAAATCAGATGCATTGGATGGGGAATTAAGCCCAGTGGCATATGCTAGCAGAAAGTTGAATAAAGCTGAAACCAACTACTCAACTAGCGAAAAAGAATGTCTTGCAGTAATATGTGCGATACAGAAATTCAATATTTATCTGTATGGGAAGGCATTTAAGTTGCAAACGGATCACAAACCCTTGTCGTTTCTAGCGCAGGCTAGACATGAAAATTCTAGATTACTCCGTTGGTCATTACTGATGCAGCCATTTGAGTTTAGCATAGAGTATATAAGTGGAAAAACAAATCTGGGAGCGGATTTTTTAAGCCGCCATCCGTGTGATGAGAATCACCCTAAGCCCCAGGAAAGATAATAAATTTCTCTATGTGTATATAGAATTATAGACTGACATATAATGTCTGTTTTAAGTGGGGAGAATTTGTCGTGAGAAATTCTAATCCACATATATAAAATATCAGGTAAATGTAAAGCCTAACACATAAATTCAATCAAAGGAAAGAAGAATGGTAAAGAACAGTGCTGTCACAATGACTGTACTCGAAATCCTCCTTGTTTTCTACTTCGTCTGCAAATTGTAACGTTTCACGTTGATAGTAAAAGCCTACTGCATCAATACACGCTTTCTACGATAAAACGTGTACTGCATTTTTAAGAAAAACCTTGAGATACGCAAGCTGACCTATATTTAATATTCCATTCATGTCATTTTATACAATACGTTACCATAAACGAACGGACAGATGGACTTAGGATAGAAAGAAAGGGAGGGCTGAAAGCCGGAACGCATGCAACACTAACACGCGTCTTGCTATACAATTACTGCCATCACGCGTGTAAGGCCACATGCACTAACTTTTTTTCAAATCGACAGTGATAAAAAACACTACCCATACGAGAGTTAGGTTTAAAAACTTACAAAACGCTTATTAGGAAACATGACATTCTACTGTTTTATGTCTAAAATCCTGACATTAGTCTGACAGTACAGCAGGACAGGTGGCGGTTCTAAACATAAAAAATAAAAAAACAACTACACGACTATCCTAGAAAATACATATTTTGAACGCAGCCACTTAGCTCCCTTAAATTTGTATATTTGGGTTCCTTAGGACTTGCTGACAAATAATATGTTAAGTGTTTCGCAAATAGTCTAGGAATTAACAAATTATAGCCAAAAGAAATAGTGAGGGTGTCAGACAACACCAAAATCAGAATCGCTCAGTGGCAGATTTTGAAACCACCATTGTACGGGAAATAGGTCCCCATGTTAAATCCTATTTGATTGGAGCGCAGTAAATGTAAGGCGAAACACGATTAGTCGGACTACCAATACTAATTTTGTTGTTGTTAGGGGAAACAGTAGTAGAGGTACTTTTTTTTGAAAAGCTGTGTAAACATGGCACGATTGGTTAGACCCGCCAATATAGTCAATTAGAAGCCTCAGTTCAGCACCACATTTTCAAATAAACTTTCTAAAGCAACAGTGCGTTGAGATTCAGCTTATATTTTTCTAAATAAAAGCCTGAGACAGCGGCAGGTCGGATTTTGTGCCATATTCATTGCCAGTCAACGTAATTGTGTATTATTCCCATGAATTGTGGGACCGTGGTCCTAAAGTTATTGAGCAGCACCTGGTCTGAGCTTTGCTGAATCTAGAGGCTGACAGCATACTCCTGGGTCCAGATAGTGACCAATGAGGTGTCTCCAGAACACAAGGAAGCTATCAAGCAGAGGAGTCTTTTCCTGCCGCCATCACGAAAGATAAGCTTCTGTGACCAGAGGAGCTCAACATTATGTGTCCCCCTCTAAAATTGACTTTATAATAAAACAGAGGGAAAATACATTGTGTAAATTGATAGGAACTGTGAACTTTTCCCCATACTATTTCCAAGATAAACAAACACTTGAAGTCATGATGACAAATAATCACATAGCTTGAAAACCAACACCAGTATTACCTCATAGTACTACTACACAACTGACACACATAGGATAATATTAATAAAATATGTCACTACAAGGTTCATATTTATAAATTATGTACATATAAATTGTGATTACATTTGATTGTGATTCCTGGTTCACTTTGTAGTTGAATCAGGATATATATTAGTGAAAGTAATTAATACATATATATTTGAAACTTTACCATAGACTCATTTAAGATAGTCTTATAGAGTGTTAAATGTGTGTGAGTGTCACAGTGTTGTAAAGTGTTGTGGAATAAATTAAATTGTTTATCTGTCTGTTGTTGTTGTGACTTACACTTCATCATATACATACCCTAGACATTCAACGTAGTCATCACAATATTCCAGAATAATTCTGACTGAGGTATAAATGTGGTAGCAAGTAAGGTTATCTGTAAAACACTACACCTATTAGATACAGATACCTTCACAGCTGATCTCAGTCAGCACACTAAGTCCCCTATAAATATTTATATCATCCCACTTTACCACAATCGTGCACAATAAGCTTGTAAATAATCTAATATTGGTTTTCTCTGTTGTCCATACATACTTCCTACATTTTAGTAGGAAATGGTCTATATTATTTTTTTTCTAGAGGCACTGTTCTATTCTAAAATAATAGCCCATTCCTAGTTGCAGTCTAAGAAGTTTCTTATTGCTAGGAATGTTTAGTTCTCTAGATACCTCGCTGGCTTGGCCATGTTCGCCGCAGGGAAGATGGTCGCATCCCAAAAGATATCTTCTATGGACACATAGCAGATGGCAAGAGAACAGTTGGGCGACCACAGCTGAGGTTCAAAGATGTGTGCAAGAGAGATATGAGGGCACTGGACATGGATCCAGCAACATGGGAGGATGAAGCTGCCGATCCACTAAGTGGCGATGCTATTTACGGGGCCACCTCAGAATGGGCGAAGAGAGGCTCACACAACAAGCAGAGGAGGGGAGAAAACCTAGAACGAAGCACCACTAGCTATCAACGCGCATGTTGTAAGAGGCAACCAAGGTTAAGATTGTGCATAAGGCCTCATGAAAACCAAAATAATGTAGTAGTGGTCACTTGCATCTTAGTGAATATGGAACATTCAAATTTATATACAAGTATATATGTGTGTGTGTGTGCGTGCGTGCGTGCATGCATGCGTGCGTGCATGCGTGCGTACATATGTACATACATTTGAATGTTCTATATTCACTAAGATGCAAGTGACCACTACTACATTATTTTAGTTTTCATGAGGCCTTATGCACAATCTTAACCTTGGTTGCCTCTTACAACATGCGCGTTGGGAGCTAGTGTTCTATTCTTTGCTTCATCACAGACCTCCAGAAACCACACTGAGTATTTAAGCCGTATGGAACTCTTTTTTGTTCTTGATTTATGTTATTATTTCAGCAAAATAGAACACATTGACACATGACCTATATTAACGTTTATACAAGTTCAATCACAGACGTCTCATTTTGCAATTCACCTTTAATGGTCTTTTCCCCCACACCCAAGCCCCCAAAATAAATGCTTACTTATATTTTGAATTGCTTGAAAGGATTTTATTTTGAAAAAGCTGGAAGGATTCATTCAGCTCTTCTTTGTCTGAAGGTGAGAGTACTTTAGTTTGATAACAAAAGTATATCTTCTTATATCTACTGCAGTTTTCCTTGCTACAGCTGGGTCAAGGTGGTCAGTTTCTACTGAAACAGCAACAGTTAAGTCAAGGTCAAGCTACTCAGCTACAGAGTCAGGGTCAGAGCATCCAACTACCAGCTCAGCAAACACAGACAATTCAGTTACCCCAACACCTACAGCACTTACAGTTGCAAAACCAGCAGGGTCAGCCAATTCAAATTCAAGGTCAAAATGGTCAGGCTATTCAGATTCAAAGTCCAAATGGTCAGACAATACAACTGCAAGGACAGAATGGTCAACAGATTCAAATTCAAACTCAGAATGGGCAACCCATTCAACTTCAGAGTCAAAATGGACAGCCTATACAAATTCAGAATCAGCATGGACATCATGAACAAGTACAGAGCCAAAATGCGCCGCAGATACAACTTCAAAGCCAACATGGTCAACCAATTCACATTCAGACCCAAAATGGACATACTATTCAACTTCATGGACCAAATGGGCAAATTATGCAGCTACCAAATGGTCAGCAGATCCAAATTCAAACCCAACAGACTCTTCAACTGCCTGGGCAGCAGATTCAAATGCAGCCATTCCAGATGCAGAATTCTTTGGGTCAGGTCCTACAATTGCAAGGACAGCAGTTGCAAACAATACAGATTCCCAATCAGCAGCTACAGATGATGTCCTTGCAAGGTCAGCCCTGTCAGATTGTGCATATTGAAGGTCCCAATGGACAGATCATGCAACAAGTGGTGAGAACTATTTCTGTTTCTCTGCGTTATTAGAAAATATAATTTTTTTCCCACTGCAACAACTTTTCCCTCCTGTGCTGACCATGCAGCCACATCTGTTTATCTCATGAAGTAGACTGTCTTTCCTTTGCAGTATTAACTCTTTCATGGTAAAATTGTTTTGTAACGTGTGAAATTTGGTTCTTTATCTGATACAGAAATCCAGTGTTTTGCAAAAAAAGTGTTAATATACTATTTTGTTCTCAGTTTGACATATTCAAGTGAATTTACTGCATTGACATGAGCTACATGCAATGCAAAATAAAGGAGAGATCAGTCTTTGTTTTGCCCCATAAAATCATTATTAGGATCTTCTGTCACAGCTCAGCCAGTTGACCCTGCTATAAGAACAATGTATTGCTGTGGTGTCCATGTCATGGTTAGCAACTTAATTAGCATTGTAATAAGGCAGAAATACCAAATATGATTTCTGTGTTGTTCTTCTATCAGCTTCACTTTCTTGACTTTATATCATTTATTTTACCCAGGTTTATTTTGTTTTCCTTGTGTCATGCATTCATTTAAAATGCTCCACCTTTGTACTTAGACTTCAAATTATTTTTAATCCTTTGAAGACTTACAATAAGGTAATGATATTGCTTATGAATTCTTTGTGCATTTTAATGTCTTTTTTTAAGGCCCTGTATTTCTTCATCTCAGTATTTGATTTTCCGGCCCAACAATTTTTGCATAAATGTATGAGGCTTCGGATAATATGTTACCAGCTGAATTAATTCACATATAGCTAGTTTGAATACTGGTGCCTGTGTGTCAGAGCAAAATGGCTGGGATTAGTATATAATTTAAAAGCTCAGACATGCTCATTTCTGCCATGGGAATGTATACATTTCATCTAAGCTTTTCTTTCCCTCTGGCCACATAATTAATAAGTCTGAATTATTTCTACAGGTACCATTAATGCTTGGAACAGATCGAAGATGCAAAAATAATGAACAGGGTTGAACTTGAAGAAACACCAATACAAGATGTAAAATCGTACACTTATCTTGGCAGCAATATAGACAAAGTTGGAGAGACAGACAGTGATATCAAAATAAGAATACAAAAGGCAAGAGGAGCTTTCATTGCATTGGGAAATATATGGAGATCAAGAGAAATTAGATCCAACATGAAAATAAGAATCTTCAACTCAAATGTGAAGTCAGTCCTATTGTATGGCTCCGAGACATGGAGAACAACAAAGACAACAACCAAAAAGCTACAGACTTTCATAAATGGGTGCTTGCATAGAATAGAGGGATTAAAATGGTATGACAAGGTTACCAACGTGGAACTGAGGACAAGAACTAGACAAGTGCCAGTGGAACAAAAGATGAGAAGAAGACGATGGCGATGGATAGGACACACACTGAGGAAACCTGTTGATAGCATTACAAGGCAGTCCTTGTTCTGGAACCCCCAGGGCAAGAGAGGCAGAAGTAGACCAAGAAGTACATGGAGAAGAGAGCTGGAAACAGAAGTGAAAATGATGAGGAAAACGTGGAAAGATGGCACGTGACAGGAGGACTTGGCATGTGTTTGTTGAAGGCCTATGCTCCTTTGGGTTCGATTATTACGAATGAACATTTGACCATGTTGTATATTGTAATTAAAGGGTTAAAACACTAGCTAAGTTTTCCCTTCTTCATTGACACCGTTATCAGTTGTGGTACCCTAGTCTATACATGCCCATGTCCTGTCCTACTTTATATAATATCATTGTGTCACAGTCCTTCCACCATTGTAGACACAGTGGTATTTAATCAGTCTCCAGTCTAGTAAAATGACCAGACCACCTGGTAACATTAAGCTCTTCAACATTTCATCTCGCTTGATGTGATTTTCCTGTGCTGTGGTCAGGGGCCATGTTGACACCAATAGCAAAGAGTTGGTAAGAATATAATATTTATCAATTGTTGTTTATTCTCCATACTGATATTTGGATGTTTGAGTAGTGGTGACATGTAGTATGTCACTGCACTAGCTTTTTGACACCTTGTTTCAGTCGAGAATTAAAGTAATGGACTATAAATTCCCATTGACCATAAATATCTTCAAACTAGTAGATGGCTTCAGTACAGCACAAGCACAAAATTAAGATTATATCAGAGCTTCTCAGTGCTTCTCTATGCTGCGGAATGCTGGAGAGTTACAGAGAAGGAAATGTCGAAATTGTCCTCTTTTCACACATGCCTAAGAAAAATTCTCCGAATCTTTTGGCCGAATACCATCACCAACCAAGATCTGCTTACTCAGAGCAAGCAAGAGGACATGCACATCATGATAGCTGGCAGACGCTGGAGCTAGTTTCACCATGTCCTCAGAAGAGACCCTGATGCCATCACAAGAACAGCAATACTATGGACCCCTGAAGGAAAACGAAAGAGAGATCGACCAAAAACAACTTGGCGGAGGACTGTGGAGGCTGAGATGCAAAGAATGAACCAGAGTTGGGGCACTGTACCAAGGATGGCCACTGATCGAGCAAAGTGGAATCAATTTGTTGTTGCCCTACAAGATGCCACCTGGCATGATGGCCACTGACTGCTTTGACGGTCGGCGGCTAAGGATCAAAGAAGAAGAAGAAAAAGTAGATGGCTTGACTTTTTTGTAAGAATGAGAATTACCAGAGAGAGTATGATGTTGAAGATGATTACTAAAGAGAGAGAATAAATATCTTTAATTTGCTTTAATTTCTTGTTTGTCTGTTGTTTTTTTTTCCCCATTTCATGATGTATGTTTATTTTAAGTTCTCTTGTTTGCAGATTTTCTTACAAGCTCAGAAACAGACTCCTATGGTAGGTCAGTTTGTTCAGACAGAAAGTGGACTTGTATGGCAACCAACTGGTATGTTTGGGGCCATGGATAACAGTGCTGCAGCATCTCTACAGTTTTCCCAGGCTGCTGGTAACTACCATTTAATTTCTTGTACTCTTTTCTAAGTAATGTCACCTATACCCATATAGGCTTATGCTGTTCAAACCAACTCTTTACTGTTGTTGTTGATCATGGTCATTATCTAAAACACAGAATATAATGACATGTGGTTATGTGGACAGCTGTTGATGCCATCATATTAAGCTGAGGAAGTTGAGGGGAACTGTGGTAAGACTTGGAGTACAATGGATGGGTGTGGGAAAAAAATTGAAAAAAAGTGATTCGTCTTACGAGGACAAAAGGCAAAGAAAATAGTCTACATTACAGCCACAAGGCCTATATCAGGGAAAGGAAAGAAAACACCCATCCATTGATGCCATCATAAAGAATTGACAAGAGAGATAAGAAAGTTGATGGAAGCAGCAGCGCATGCATTCCTTGAACAGAAAATCAAAGATTTAAACATTTCAACATCAAATTTCATTTCTCTGTTTGCTCCTTATGGTGCCACCACATGATGTATGTGAAGGGCTGCTACACTTCATTTTTGGTCGAATACCATCACCAACCAAGATCTGCTTACTCGTAGCAAGCAAGAGGACATGCACACCATCATAGCTGGCAGACGCTGGAGCTGGGTTGGTCATGTCCTCAGAAGAGACCCCGATGCCATCACAAGAACAGCTATGCTTTGGACCCCTGAAGGAAAACGAAAGAGAGGCCAACCAAAAACAACTTGGTGGAGGACTGTGGAGGCTGAGATGCAAAGAATGAACCAGAGTTAGGGCACTGTACGAAGGATGGCCACCGACTGTGCAAAGTGGAATTAATTTGTTGTTGCCCTACAAGACGCCACTAGGCGTGATGGCCACTGACTGCTTTGACGGTCGGTGGTTAAGGATCGAAGAAGAAGAAGAAGAAGCTACACTTCGTGTTGCATTTGAATAATGCCATTAGAAAACTGTCTGCGCATAGTTACAGTTTAATGGCATCTTGCTCTGACAACACAAATTCAGCTTTACATGCTTGATTGTCCAAGGGGATACAGTTATAGAAAGTTTTCATTTTAAAAAATAAAAATACATAATAGATTATTTTTAAAAATCTTTTAAGAAAATTACCCTGTTTAGACTATACATGTTTTTTTTTTTACTTTACGCTGCATTGTCACAACCAAACCACTGTGCAAGATGCAATCATATTGTATTTGCATTTTGAGACTTTTACAGAAAACAGACTTTGTCGGTCTCAGTAGTGTAAGCAGCATACTTGTGTAATATATAAATAATCCATCACTTTGTCAGTCTCAGTAGTGTAAGCAGCATACTTGTGTAATATATAAATAATCCATCACTTTGTCAGTCTCAGTAGTGTATGCAGCATACTTGTGTAATATATAAATTATCCATCACTTTGTCAGTCTCAGTAGTGTAAGCAGCATACTTGTGTAATATATAAATAATCCATCACTTTGTCAGTCTCAGTAGTGTAAGCAGCATACTTCTGTAATATATAAATAATCCATCACTTTGTCAGTCTCAGTAGTAGTGTAAGCAGCATACTTGTGTAATATATAAATAATCGATCACTTTTGTCAGTCTCAGTAGTGTAAGCAGCATACTTGTGTAATCAATATAAATAATCCATCACTTTGTCAGTCTCAGTAGTGTAAGCAGCATACTTGTGTAATATATAAATAATCCATCACTTTGTCAGTCTCAGTAGTGTAAGCAGCATACTTGTGTAATATATAAATAATCCATCACTTTGTCAGTCTCAGTAGTGTAAGCAGCATACTTGTGTAATATATAAATAATCCATCACTTTGTCAGTCTCAGTAGTGTAAGCAGCATACTTGTGTAATATATATAAATAATCCATCACTTTGTCAGTCTCAGTAGTGTAAGCAGCATACTTGTGTAATATATAAATAATCCATCACTTTGTCAGTCTCAGTAGTGTAAGCAGCATACTTGTGTAATATATAAATAATCCATCACTTTGTTGGTCTCAGTAGTGTAAGCAGCATACTTGTGTAATATATAAATAATCCATCACTTTGTCAGTCTCAGTAGTGTAAGCAGCATACTTACTTTGTGTATATATATAAATAATCCATCACTTTGTCGGTCTCAGTAGTGTAAGCAGCATACTTGTGTAATATATAAATAATCCATGACTTTGTCAGTCTCAGTAGTGTAAGCAGCATACTTGTGTAATATATAAATAATCCATCACTTTGTTGGTCTCAGTAGTGTAAGCAGCATACTTGTTAATATATAAATAATCCATCACTTTGTCAGTCTCAGTAGTGTAAGCAGCATACTTGTGTAATATATAAATAATCCATCACTTTGTCAGTCTCAGTAGTGTAAGCAGCATACTTGTGTAATATATAAATAATCCATCACTTTGTCAGTCTCAGTAGTGTAAGCAGCATACTTGTGTAATATATAAATAATCCATGACTTTGTCAGTCTCAGTAGTGTAAGCAGCATACTTGTGTAATATATAAATAATCCATCACTTTGTCAGTCTCAGTAGTGTAAGCAGCATACTTGTGTAATATATAAATAATCCATCACTTTGTCAGTCTCAGTAGTGTAAGCAGCATACTTGTGTAATATATAAATAATCCATGACTTTGTTGGTCTCAGTAGTGTAAGCAGCATACTTGTGTAATATATAAATAATCCATCACTTTGTCAGTCTCAGTAGTGTAAGCAGCATACTTGTGTAATATATAAATAATCCATCACTTTGTCAGTCTCAGTAGTGTAAGCAGCATACTTGTGTAATATATAAATAATCCATCACTTTGTCAGTCTCAGTAGTGTAAGCAGCATACTTGTGTAATATATAAATAATCCATGACTTTGTCAGTCTCAGTAGTGTAAGCAGCATACTTGTGTAATATATAAATAATCCATGACTTTGTCAGTCTCAGTAGTGTAAGCAGCATACTTGTGTAATATATAAATAATCCATCACTTTGACTTTGTCAGTGTCTCAGTAGTGTAAGCAGCATACTTTGTGTAATATATAAATAATCCATCACTTTGTCAGTCTCAGTAGTGTAAGCAGCATACTTGTGTAATATATAAATAATCCATCACTTTGTCAGTCTCAGTAGTGTAAGCAGCATACTTGTGTAATATAAAAGTAATCCATGACTTTGGCTGGCTCAGTAGTGTAAGCAGCATACTTGTGTAATATATAAATAATCCATGACTTTGTCGGTCTCAGTAGTGTAAGCAGCATACTTGTGTAATATATAAATAATCCATCACTTTGTCAGTCTCAGTAGTGTAAGCAGCATACTTGTGTAATATATAAATAATCCATGACTTTGTCAGTCTCAGTAGTGTAAGCAGCATACTTGTGTAATATATAAATAATCCATCACTTTGTCAGTGGTCGGCATCAGTAGTGTAAGCAGCATACTTGTGTAATATATAAATAATCCATGACTTTGTCAGTCTCAGTAGTGTAGCATACTTGTGTAATAATAAATAAAAGGAAAGCAGCATACTTGTGTATGGTGTTATATATATATAAATAATCCATCACTTTGTCAGTCTCAGTAGTGTAAGCAGCATACTTGTGTAATATATAAATAATCCATGACTTTGTCAGTCTCAGTAGTGTAAGCAGCATACTTGTGTAATATATAAATAATCCATCACTTTGTCAGTCTCAGTAGTGTAAGCAGCATACTTGTGTAATATATAAATAATCCATGACTTTGTTGGTCTCAGTAGTGTAAGCAGCATACTTGTGTAATATATAAATAATTAGTCCATACTTTATCTTTTCCTGCATAAAGACATGTCATCTGCAAAATTGAGATCTTCTAGATCTGTTACATTCCTGTTTTCTTTCCTTCTCTTGTCTACCTTATCACCTAGCCTATAACCATGAGGAAGTTTGTTGGTGAAAGCAGAAATCCTTGTCTTCTTCTTCTTCTTCTTCTTTGTTCACTCTGAAAAGGACGGTGGTTGCGTTGTGTCTGTTTACGCCTAAGCTGTGATATCTGCACCTTTCGGTCGACACATCCGACTTCAGCACGGCATTTTTTAGGGACCGGGTTTGCCTTCCCATTGCGATCCGCACTCGCTCAGCCAGACTGCACTGCTGCAGACTGTTTCCAGGACCACCACGTGGAGGTGGAGTGCGGTCTTGACCAGCTCTGGTTCGCTGGTCCTGACACAGGCAGTCAAGCTATGAGTCGCTGACTGCATTCACTATTGCTGCATCTTGGGGTCCCAAATCCTTGTCTGACCCACTGTCTACTGCAAATGGTTCTAAGAGTTTGCCTTTGTGGGCAGTAGCAAATACATAACTGGAATAGAACCAGACAGCAATATCAATACAGCTAGAGATTAAAGGCAGAAAGTGGAGATGAATAGGACACACCATCAGGAAGAAGCTAAGCAGTTTAACCAGACAGTTCCTTAGACTGGATCCCACACACGAAGAGAAGATTGGGTGGCTAAGGAAAATCTGCAGAAGAGAAAGCTAGGATCATGGGGATCTTGTGGGCAGCGCCCACAATCATAATTAGTGGAGAGCAGCGTTCACAACCTCTTATTCCGTTGGAACAAAAAAATGATTAATTGTTATGCTGCATATTTATTAAATGTGAAACATTATTTCAGTTATTAAGACCCAAAGATGCAGCAATAGAGAATGCAGTCAGCGACCCATAGCTGACTGCTTGCGTCAGGGTCAGCGACCCAGAGCTGACCAAGACCCTACTCCACCTCCATGTGGTGGTCCTGGAAACAGGCTGCATCACTGCAGTCTGGCTGAGAGAGTAGGGATCAAAGTGGGAAGGCAAACCCGGTCCCAAAAAATGCCGTGCTGAAGTAAGATGTGTCGGCCGAAAAGCGCAAATATCGCAGCTCCGGTGTAAACAGACACAACGCAACCAATGTCCTTTTCAGGATGAACGAGGAAGAAGAAAATTTAAGTTATTGAAAAAGAACATTACTCTCTTTTCTTCTCTTCTAAACTTGACATTGTGACATCCCCAGTTGTCAGTCAGAGTCAGGCTGTAGACTCCACCATCCACCAGGACCTGACATCATCAGTAGTAACTGAGAACAACACAGAACAGGAGAACAGCCAATCTCACCAATCTTCATTAGTCAATGGGGACTCCATGGTAGGTAACCTATTTTTATTTACAAGATTAGAGAAATGAACAGAGTTAAGAGAAATTAACTTCTGTAGTAAGCTTCTGAAGAAAAACAGATTGCACTTAAGTGTGGTCCACTTAAGTGGAACTCACTTAAATCAGCTGCCATCACCGGTGTCAATACCTTGTCGAGATATGGCGGCGTGCGTACCCTGATTACCCCCTGTCGTGGAATATTTTAATCCACATATATAAATTAAAAGGTAAATGTAAAGCCTAACAAATAAATTTAATAAAAGGAAAGAAGAATGGTAAAGAACAGTGCTGTCACAATGACTGTACTCGAAATCCCCCTTGTTTTCTACTTCGTCTGCAAATTGTAACGCTTTCACGTTGATAGTAAAAGCCTACTGTGTCGCTGCACGCTTTCTTCAATGAAACGTGTACTGTATTTCTTGGAAAAACCTTGAGATACGCAAGCTGATCAATGACCTAGATTTAATATTTCATTCATTCCATACACGGCGTAACTAAAAGACAGATAAAGCAGGAGAGAGAGAGAGGGACGAATGAAGGCAGGAAGCATGCAACACTACACGCGTCGCGCGATTAATAATAACGCAAATCCCACGTGTAAGGCCACTAGCACTAACTTTTTCCAAATAGTCAGTGATAAAAAACACTACTACTACAAGAATCAGGTTTAAAAATATGAAAAATGCTTATTAGGAAATATGAAATTCTACTGATTTACATCTAAGCTCCTGACTTTAGTATGACATAACAGTGGAAAAGGCAGGACAGGTGGCGGTTCTAAACAACGAAAAGGAATAAAGAACAAATATACGACTATCTTTGGAAACCACATATTTTGAACGCCGCCATGTAGCTCACTTTAACTTATATATTATTGTACGGCCGGACTTGCGGGCCAAGAATATGTTATGTGTTACGCCTTTAGTCTGTTAATAAAATAATTATGGCCAAAATACAATAGTGGGGGTGCCTGACAGCATGAAATCATTTCTGCTCATAAATTTTTTTTTATAACGTGTTTGAGAAAACCTTACGTTACGGAAATAGCCTACCATGTTAACTCCTATTTGATTGGAGCGCAACAAATGTAAGGCAAAAGACGATTAGTCGGACTATAAATACTATCTTGTGTTGTCAGGGGAAACGTGAAAAGGGGTACTTTTTTGAAAAGATGTGTAGACATGGTTTCATTGGTTAGAGCTGCGAATATACTCAATTCAGAGCGTCTGTTCCTTGCCACATCTTGTAGTAAACCTACTAAGAAGCAGTGCGTTGAGCACCAGTGTATATTTTTTTATAAAATAAAGCCTGGAACATCGGCAGATCGGAGTTGTGCTATATTCATTGCCATTCAACGTCACTGTGTATTAATTCCATGAATTGTGGTAGGTTGAAATATTTGATATCTTTTTAAATGAAAATTGAATGTAAATTGATAATTTATGTCTGTATATATGTGTGGTTCAGTAGCGAACATGAGGTAAAGCCTATAGTGCTCCAGCCTGAACAGAAGGTGTCGGAGGAAAGTAAAACTGCATGGAATGGCCAAACAGTACACTGACACCTAGATTATTGACTAGAAAGAAATAATGCTGGAATTGCAGAGGCGTAGTAACCATTAGGGAGGGAAATACTGGTATAAAGTATTTCAGATGAAGCTGACAGTTGGCCTAACGCTCTGAACTCAATGTTTGTGATGTATTGTGCTCAGTGTAGAAATAGAGTATAAATTAGTTCTGAAGTAGGAGGTACAACCTTCTTGTTTCAGGGACCGTGGTCTTAAAGTTATTGAGCAGCACCTGGTCAGAGCTTTGCTGAAGCCAGAGGCGGACAGCATACTCCTTGGTCCATATAGCAACCAGTGGGGTGGCTCCAGAACTCATTAAAGTAATCGAGCAGAGGAGTCTTTTACTGCAGTCATCACGAAAGATAAGAGAGTGTGGCCATGGAGCTCAACATTATGTACCCCCATCTTAAAATGACATTGTAAAATAAAATTAAGAGGGGAATTTAATTGTTTTAATGCCAGGAACTGAGAACATCTCCAATACTAGTTCCAACAAAGACAAACTATTGAAGTCATGATGACAAATACCAACAGAGCTTGAACAAAACAAAACCAGTATTACCTCAGATTACTACTACACAACTGACACACATAGGATACTATTAATAATATATGTCACTACAAGATTCATATTGATAAATTCTGTACATATAACTTGTAATTAAAATTGATTGTGATTCCTGGTTCCCTTTGTATTTGAATCAGGACACATATACATTAATGACAGCATTGAATACATATTGATATTTGAAAATTTTATCAGTGACTTATTTAACACATTAACTACCGCAAGCCGCTGTCGGCGGCTCACAAGATAATCACATTTGGACCGCAAGCCGCTCAGAGCGCCAATCTAATTTTAGTAATAAAACGAATGAAAAATGTACTGAAACACTTTCTGATCTGGTTCGAGATTTTAAGTTGCCACCGGAAAACAAATTTCCAAAGCATGGTTGTTGTAGAACACTGGAAAATTGATGTTATGTTTATATTTGTCAGCGTTTTTGGTTAGTTACCAAATCATGTAAAACTTTTTACCGTGGCAACTAGTGATAGGACTACAAAAAATGCGTGTACATCTCGTCTATCGACTGAATAGGATAGAAACGTGTTTCAACAAATGACTGATAGATCTAGCGACGAGGACAAGAGTGAAAACGGTGTGCACATTGATTGAAATTTTGATGTTGATAGAGATGGGGCGCAAGCAGTTATAATTGTGAAAATATTGCAAGTCCTCGGCCATCGGAGGGCCGTTAAATAGCAACAACCTCTATTAGAGTTACAACCGGTGTTTATTGTAATAGTACATTCATTTATCTTTAAAATGACGCGTAATTCTTAAAAATCTGTAAACAATTACGAAAACTACAGCTTACTTTGTGCAAACACCTATCGGATGAAAATGGGAAAAAAATTTAATTCGGCCACAGTGTGTTTTTCAATTCGGTAGTTAATGTGTTAAGATATTCTCATAGAGTGTTATATGCATGTGAGTGTCACAGTGTTGTCAAGAGTAGTGGATTAAATTAAATTGTTTATCTGTCTGTTGTTGTGACTTACACTTCATCATACACATACCCTAGACACATAACGTAGTCATCACACTATTCCAGAATAATTCTGACTGAGGTATACATATGTGGCAGCAAGTAAGGTTATCTATAATACATTATTCTTATTAGATATAGATACCTTCACAGCTGATCTCAGTCAGTACACTAAGTCCCCTATAAATATTTATAACATCCCACTTTACCACACCCCCAGAGCTATGTCAGCGGGAGTTTTACTCCTGGAAGGTTCTACCAAGCTGGACAGGTTTGCGCGGGCAGGGGTCAGACGAAAGCAGACACCCTGGTCCTCCAGGTTGGGGGTTTTAGCATAGGGCTGACACCCCTGTCTATGTAAAAAGAAATGAAGTTACAGAAACAACAATGAATGAACAAACTCTGTTGCGGGATGGACATCCGGAGTCTGAGGCTCATATGACTGTCAGTGGTGAAAGCCAAAAGGAAGCCACTGACATGAGAATGGACGTCCTGACTGCAAAACATGATACAAGAATAGGATTTTGGAATGTCAGGACAATGAATGAGATGGGCAAACTAAAACAGGTCATGGCAGAAATGAGAAACTATAGGTTACACATTCTAGGGATAAGCGAGAGCAGATGGACAGGGGCAGGAAAAGTTAAAACAGCAACAGGAGAAACAGTACTTTACTCTGGAAGAGAGGATGGACAGCACAATGAAGGTGTAGCTATTATTCTACAGAAAGGAATAGAAATGACATTACTGGAATGGAAACCCATCAACAACAGACTGATAAGATTAAGATTGAGAGGTAGATTCACCAATACTACAATAATACAATGCTACGCACCAACGAATGACAGCGATGAAGAGGTCAAGGATGAATTCTATCAACAACTGCAGAAAGAAATGGAAGACACACCTAGATATGATCTTATTGTAGTAATGGGAGATCTCAATGCGAAAGTTGGTACACACAATACATATAATGAAAGAGTAATGGGGAAATGCGGCAGCGGAACAGCAAATGAAAATGGGGATAAATTAATAAGTTTCTGTAGTATTAACAACCTGGTCATTGGAGGAACACTTTTCCCACATAAAGAAATTCACAAATTAACATGGGAATCACCAAATGGTCGGGACAGAAACCAGATAGACCACATTATGATTAACGGTAGAAGGAGACATGCATTACAAGATGCGAAGGTAAGAAGAGGTGCAGATGTGGGAAGTGATCACCATTTAGTAGTAGCAAAACTGAAAGTGAAACTAAGAAGGTCTGGACCAACTGTAACTACACAGAAAAGGTTTGACATCAGCAAATTGAAGGACCCCCTTACCAGAAAAGCTTTTGCGGCTGACATAAAGAAATGATATAAATTTGCCAAAAGTCAGGAAAAGACATTGACTGATGATATAGACCAGAATTTCAACACCATTTTAACAATATATAAGGAAAGCAGCAAATCATGCTTGGGATTCCAGGAAAGGAAGAAGCAAGACTGGATAACACCGGAAACACTAAACACCATAACACTGAGAAAGGAAATGAAAAGAAAGAAAACAGAAGTGAAATCCCCCAGGTTAAAATAATAATAATAATAATAGCCCCTTCAGTCATAACTGACTATGGGAATGCGCCCGTGAGGTGACAGCCCTCAGCTGCTTATTTTCCTGGTGCTCCTTTCGACGTTTTCTCCTCACCTCAGCTTCTTGTGTGAGCCTCTCTTCGCCCAATCTGAGGTGGCGCCGTAAATAGCATCGCCACTTAGTGCGATCGGCAGCTTCATCCTCCATTGTTGCTGGATCCATGTCCAGTGCCCTCATATCTCTCTTGCACACATCTTTGAACCTCAGCTGTGGTCGCCCAGCTGTTCTCTTGCCATCTGCTAATTGTCCGTAGAAGATATCTTTTGGGATGCGACCATCTTCCATGCGGCGAACATGGCCAAGCCAGCGAAGTCTGCGCTATCTTAGAAGCGTATACATACTTTGAAGGCCAGCACGTGACAACACCTCGACATTTGTCACTTTATCTTTCCACGAGATGCCGAGGATGCGGCGTAGACACCGCAAATGGAAGGTATTGAGCCTTCTTTCTTGCTTAGCATAGGTCGTCCAGGTCTCGCTGCCATCTAGGAGTGTGCTGGTGACGCAGGCATTATATACCGCAGCTTTGGTCTTCATTGTGAGTTTAGAGTTTCCCCAAACACGCGATGTGAGGCGGGCAAAGGTAGCTGCAGCTTTGCCAATGCGGCTGTCGATTTCTGTATCCAGTGAGAGTTTGTCATTGATGGTAGACCCTAGGTATGTGAAGTGGTGCACCACTGCCAATTCCTAGTTATCGATAGTGATAACTGGTGCAGCACCCACATCCTGACTCAGCACATTCGTTTTCTTTAGACTTATTGTGAGGCCAAAGTCCTTGCATGCTTTAGTGAAGCGATTCATCAAGCTCTGAAGCTCCTGTTGGCTTTGAGTGACGACTGCAGCATCATCAGCGAACAACAAGTCTCTTATAGTGCCCCTTCTGATTTTTGTTTTTGCCTTCAGCCTTGAAAGATTAAACAGACGGCCATCTGATCTAGTGTGAAGGCATATTCCTTCAGTTGCATCTCTGAATGCATGTTTCAAGAGTAAGGCAAAGAAGATTCTGAAGAGTTTCGGAGCCAGAACACAGCCTTGTTTAACGCCACTTCGTATATCAAAGGGCTGTGACGTGCTTCCAGCATATTGGACTGTTCCCTTCATGCCGTCATGGAATGACTTTATCATTTCCAGCATTTTAGAAGGGCAGCCTATTTTCAGGAGGATTTTAAAGTGTCCATCCCTACTAACCAGGTCGAATGCTTTTGTGAGGTCTATAAAGGCGATATATAATGGTCTTTTCTGCTCTCTTGATTTTTCCTGAAGCTGGCGGAGAGAGAAGATCATGTCTGTTGTTGATCTGCCAGCTCGGAATCCACACTGTGACTCTGGATATATGCGCTCAGCTAACTTGTGTAGTCGCATTAAGATGACTTTGGCAAAAACCTTACCAACAATACTAAGAAGAGAGATGCCTCTGTAGTTATTGCAATCACTTCTGTCTCCTTTATTTTTATAC
This sequence comes from Oreohelix idahoensis, assembly GCA_024509875.1. Classification (NCBI taxonomy): domain Eukaryota; kingdom Metazoa; phylum Mollusca; class Gastropoda; order Stylommatophora; family Oreohelicidae; genus Oreohelix; species Oreohelix idahoensis. The sequence continues at coordinate 36,838 of JAMPIV010011146.1, forward strand.
AGTGTTACAATCTTGGCATCTCGCATGTCTTGAGGAATAGTTGTCTCTTTCCAGCACTGGCACAGCATCCTATGCAGGGGATGTAATAGCGTGCTCTTACAGCATTTGATTAAATCAGGAGGAATCCCATCACTGCCTGGTGCTTTGCCAGAGGCCAAGCTATCAATGGCCTTGCTGAGTTCCTCTAATGTTGGTTCGGCATCCAGCTCCACCATAGTTGGCAGACTGTTGACACCATCAAGGGCTGCAGGCGTAACGGTATTGTCTCTAGCGTAAAGCTCAGAGTAGTGCTCGACCCACCTCTCCATCTGCTTACCCTTATCGGTTAGCTTCTCTCCGCTGATGGTTTTTAGCGGTGCCGTCTTACTTTTATGGGGGCCAAGTGCTTTCTTTATACCGTCATACATTTGTCTAATGTTGCCTGTTTGCGCTGCGATCTGGATGCTCTCACTGAGCTGGAGCCAGTAGTCATTTGCACAGCGTCGAGCAGTTTGTTGAACTTTGCTTCTCGTAGCCCTCAGGATCTGTAGGGTTCTAGCACTCGGTGAACGTTTGTATTCATTCATAGCACTGCGCTTAGCTTCAATGACAGGTGCCATCACATCTGATGAAGCATCAAACCAGTCATTTGACTTTGCTGTTTTCTTACCAAAGGTGGCAAGTGCAGTACTTTGAATGGTGTTCCGTAGATGCTCCCAGTTCTCTGTAATAGTATCACCATGCTGAGGGCTACTGAGCACTTTCTCGAAGGTCACAGTGAATTGAGCGATCATGAAAGGGTCTGACATCTTGCTGGTATCAATGCGTGGTTTCCCTTCATGTCTGACACGATAGAGTTTTCTTGGTTGTGCTCTGATTTTGCAGCAAACCAAGGAGTGATCTGTATCACAGTCTGCACTATGGTACGAGCGCGTGGAGAGCACAGACCTGAGGAGTGGCCTTCTGACGAGAATCAGGTCAAGTTGGTGCCAGTGCTTGGATCGTGGGTGTCTCCATGACACCTTATGCTGGGGTTTTGTCTGAAAGTAGGTGTTGGTCACGCAGAGGTCATGGTGGACGCACAACTCTAAGAGCCGTTGTCCATTTTCATTCATCTTGCCAATACCAAACCTGCCCAGACATGAAGGCCATGAAACATTATCGGCACCCACTCTAGCGTTAAAGTCACCAAGGAGAACAAGCTGTTCTTGCCTAGGTATGCTTTTGATAATTGCTGTTAGATTCTCGTAGAACTCATCTTTAGCTTCTGAGGCAGAGTACAGAGTAGGAGCATACACACTGACAAGGGTGATGGGACCTGTGCTAGTTTGCAGGCGGAGCGTTAACAGGCGTTCTGATCCATTCTCGCCTGGTTCAACCATTTTAGTTAGCGATTTTTTGACCGCAAAACCTACTCCGTGTTCTCTAGCTTTATTAAGATCTTTCCCTTGCCAATAAAATGTGTAGTCCTTCTCGCTCACCGTTCCAGAGCCCGCCAGGCGCGTTTCCTGAAGTGCAGCTATATCCACATGAAGTCGTTTAAGCTCATCATTAATTATGGCTGTCTTCCTTACATCGTTTACATCCTGTAGGTTTTCGGATAGTCCAGTCAACATAGTCCGGACGTTCCAGCATCCCAATCTGAGAGTTTGCTTATTTCTATTTTTTCTATAATTGCTTGGTGCAAAATTTTCTGTCCACAGTTCGGGTTTGACCCTAATCCCCATGCACCCAATGGGGAAAGCAGACAGTGGCGGGACAACACCTTATTGACTGGGGGCTGCCCAGCTTGAAGCGGGCGGTAGCTGTCCAGTGAGATCCTAGAACCTCTCCCACTGTCGGAAGTAGCCCCTGGCGCCATGCCCTACGCCAATTGGGCAAAATGCTTATAACCGGTAACTGCTACTTCCCGTGTTTTGCCGACACCTATAGGGTGAAGCTGGAGTGTCCTCTCCAGGGCGCGAGCTTGGGCACAGTTATATGGAGATCAAGCTGTTGCCCATGCAGCATGTTCCCCCTCTCCACACAGCCGGTGGATCCAAAGGAACGGCAGTAGCCGATACAGTTTGGTACCAGCCATGTCGCAGGAGTTGCCAGAATAATGTCGAATCGACATTAGACTGCCTTAGGGACTCCGACTCCGGATTTATCCTCAGGGTTTACTCCCGAAGCCAATTCCATAAATGGATATTCCCGCAAGGCAGCGGTGGTTTGAATTCAGAGTTCCTTCTCTTAGATAAGCTACCAACCAAGGATCACGAGCCCTATCTGCCCGAAGCTGCTGGTTTTAAGGCGCCAGTCGCTCGCCTTTGCCCCTTCTCCCGTCAGTGGAAACAGTTCCGCCGGGCTCAAATTGAGCCACACGTGAAGGCCGGGAGCTGGACTTGGTTGTCAGAGGCTGTTTGAGGCGCGTGCCATAGAAGTATTTTATCTGCAGTGAGAGCTTATCCTCACTACAACTCCCGGCAATAACAACCTTTGGAACCAGGTTAAAGCAACTATATAGCAAACAGTACAGTCAGCTGGACAAGGAAGTTAAACGCCAAACCCGAGCCAACAAAAGGAATTTCCTAGACGATCTTGCAAGACAGGCAGAAGAGGCAGCACTGAGAAATGAACAAAGCACAGTATACAAAATAACTAAATTCATCAGCGGAAAACAAGGTGCAAACAATATTACATTAGTAAGAGATAAGCAAGGAAATCTCATCACGACAGCAGAGGGACAGGAAACAAGATGGGCAGAGCACTTCAGAGAAACTCTGAACAAGGAACCACCAGAGACACAATTGAATGTTCCTGAGGCTGAAAACGATCTAGATGTAAATACAGACATTCCACAAAAAGAAGAAATCATCACAGCAATCAAAGGTTTTAAAGAACGGAAAAGCTCCTGGCCATGATAACTTAAATGCAGAGCTATTTAAGACAGACCCTGAGCTAGCAGCAGAACTATTAAAACCACTATTTGCACAAGTCTGGAAAATGGGGACAACATCATTAGAGTGGAACAAAGGAATAATTGTCAAATTGCCCAAGAAAGGAGATCTTGCAGACTGCAATAATTGGAGAGGAATCACTCTTCTCTCAGTTCCCAGCAAAATACTAGGCAGGATAATTATACAGAGAATTTCAAAAGCAGTAGACCACAAACTGAGGAAAGAACAAGCAGGATTTAGAAAGAACAGAAGATGTGTAGATCATATATTCACTCTCAGGAACATTATAGAGCAGTGCTCAGAATGGCAAAGACAGCTGTACATTAATTTTGTTGATTTTGAAAAGGCTTTTGACAGCATACATAGGGACAGTTTATGGAAAATACTGAGGGCTTATGGAATTCCGTCGGCGTCTGTGGCCTAATGGATATGAACGCAGTTTCGTAATCCAGATATACCAGGTTCGAAACCTGCTGCGGGCGGTTTGGTAGCAGATCGCTTTGTGTGGATTTTTAACAATGGTATAAGCGCCGTACCGTTCAGAAAGCAATGGCAAACTACTGAATGAAAAAAATTGCCTAGAAAAATCACAAACAGCCAATAAAAGCTGGGGTTGATTGCCACGTCCTGTAAAGGATAAGCAACTAACTTTTTTTATGGAATTCCAAGCAGCATAGTGTCAAGCATAAAAAGCCTCTATGCCAACTTTACGTGTAGTGTTGGGCAGAGCAACCTAACCTTTGAGGTGAAGACAGGAGTATGACAGGGATGCCCCTTATCAACCACTCTATTTTTAACAGTCATAGACTGGGTGATGCAACAGACAACAGAGGGCAGTCCAAGAGGAATAAGATGGACTACATTTTCTACATTAGAAGATCTGGAATGTGCAGATGACATTGCACTACTAGCACATTCACATCAACACATCGAGGAAAAAAATGGACAGACTTAACAAGTTTAGCCAGCAGGTGGGCTTGAACATCAATTTAAAGAAGTCAGAGGTCATGACACTCAATGTGAGCAACCCTGAGCCCATATCAGTAAGGAATCAGCAACTGGTACAGACAGACACCTTCACATACCTAGGATGCATAGTAACACCAGACAGCGGGTCAGGCAAAGACATCAACTTCAGAATGAATAAGGCAAGAACAGCCTTTTTTAGCCTAAACAACATCTGGAAGTCCTCTCAATACAGCACAAGCACAAAATTAGGATTATATCAGAGCTGTGTGCTGTCTGTGCTTCTCTATGGTGCAGAATGCTGGAGAGTTACAGAGAAGGAAATGTCGAAATTGTGCTCTTTTCACACAACATGCTTAAGAAAAATTCTATGAATCTTTTGGCCGAATACCATCACCAACCAAGATCTGCTTACTCGGAGCAAGCAAGAGGACATGCACACCATCATAACTGGTAGACGCTGGAGCTGGGTTGACCATGTCCTCAGAAGAGACCCCAATGCCATCACAAGAACAGCTATGCTTTGGACCCCTGAAGGAAAACGAAAGAGAGGCCGACCAAAAACAACCTGGCAGAGGACTGTGGAGGGTGAGATGCAAAGAATGAACCATAGTTGGGGAACTGTATGAAGGATGGCTACCGACCGAGCAAAGTGGAATCAATTTGTTGTTGCCCTACAAGACGCCACTAGGCGTGATGGCCACTGACTGCTGTGACGGTCGGCGGCTAAGGATCAAAGAAAAGAAAAGAAAGAACTTAAATCAGACTTCGCTTAAGTAGAATAATTTCTGAAGGTCCTGGCCAAATGTCTTCTTTAACTTTGTTTAAAAAAAAACTCTGGTTAAGTTGAATTCTGATAACTACAATTTTCGGATGAGTCAAAGTAATTTTTTTGTCTCTACTCAAAATTTCCAAGCTTCCATCAGTAGATTACAACTCTAGCACTCATTAAACCAGCAAGCGCATATTCATCAGGCCAACTGAGCAAACACTGGTTCACTTTGATTTGTGAGAAAAATGGCTTGTATTAAACTCCTACAGCAATCTGATTATACATTTGAGATATGAAGATAAAACAAAGAGTAGAACCCGAAGCATGTGAAAAGTAAATAATAAACATAAACCAGTATTTGGTGGTCACACATAAGAAAGGATGAAGGAAGGAAAACACTGACAACAGAAAAGTCCTAAGGTCAGAGTTAGTAGCTCTTACATTTGCTTACTTGTCCAGCAGAAGTTAGCACTCTAGGAATCCATGTAGGAACTGCTAACAGAGCACACACAAAAACTCAGCCAAACCATGGTTCTATCAGTTTTTTTTTTTTTACTGCTACTATGCTACTGGCAATTAACTTGACACCACACTTTAAGCTTTGCTAAATTGTTTTCAGGTTGGAAGAAATATGGCAGCTAGTCACACAAGTCTGTTTACAGAAATAAAGCAGGAAACAGATGTTAAGGTATGTATACTATTTATAACATTGTTTATAAGATTTAATAATATTGTGGCTTGGATGTATGGTGTACTGTTAATGCTCAGAGAAGAAACATTTATATTGCAATATGCTGCGACCGTAATGAATTTATTTTGGACAGTTTTAAGTGATCTTTTTCATAATTTATGGTGGTCTATACTAGGTATTTGTTAATCTAAAATTCTAGCTTAATTGTATATAGTTAACTAAAAATCATGACTTGTAAGAAACTCAATGTTTACTAGATACCAAAGAATATTAAAACGATTGACTCAAATGTAAATGTTGGTGAAAAACAGGAATTGAGTTGTAGGTGGTTTATTTTTTATTTTACTGATCACATATTGAAGGTTAGGAGGTTTCACCAAATTCTAGAATGGTAGGGGGGATTGGGGCAACTGCCTATATAAAACATCTTTAAAACATTATGACTTGACAGGTGACAAGAATGAGGTGCTTTACTCTCTCCACTGCTGTTCGGGTTAGGCCCTGGTGAAGACATTTGAAGAAGTGCTGTCAACAATCTGTATTTTTGAATGTGTCATCAATTGTCAATACAAAAATTACAAAAACACATTCTCACTTACATCCATACATTCTTGGTGGAAAATGAAATAATAATAATAAAAACACTTTCTTACGCACTTCTATAGCAGGAAAAGTCTTTCAGCAGTTTAAAAAAAAAAAAAAATTATATCTGCATATTCTTATATACATCATCCCATTTAAGCAAACGAAAACATTCACATCTCTAAAGTACAGTGGTATGCAGTTACATTCTCACAAACATTACATTATATAAAAATATTACATGGATATAAAACAAATTATTCCCATTGGTTGTACTGGTTGTTCGTCCATCACGGGTGATGAAGACCACTCTGTTCATCCAATTATTTAAGAATATGTTATGTTAGTCTATGGGTACGAAGGTGACTGAAGAGCCCGATGCGGGCCTGGAAAGATCTTGGACAGTGTGGGCAGGGAATGTTTGCTTCATGTGAAGGTTTTATTTCACGGTCCTTTCTAGCTTGTCTCCGCTGTTCCGCTGCTGCTCTTCTGGATGATTCGCATGCTGCTGCACCTTTACGAAGAGATGTGCGCCAAGCAGTTCGGTCTTGCGCAGCAGCTTCCCATGTGTCTGGGTTTATGTCAAAGGTTTTCAATGACGTCTTTAACGTGTCTTTGAAGCGCTTCTTTTGGCCACCATGGGAGCGTTTACCCTTCTGCATCTCACCATAAAAGAGTATCTTTGGCAGTCGATGGTCTGGCATGCGGACTACATGACCTGCCCAGCGAATTTGTGACTGCATCAGAATAGTATCAATACTAGGGATACCAGCTCTGTCAAGAACGGCGGTATCCGGGATCTTGTCTTGCCATTTGATGTTCATTATCTTCCTGAGACAGACTGTATGGAAGTGGTTTAGCTTCTTTACGTGGCGCCTGTATACAGTCCATGTTTCACATGCATATAGCAGCACTGGAAGCACCGCAGCTCTGTACACCTTCAGCTTTGTCTGTAGACTAATGCCACTTCGATGCCCAAACGTTGGTGTATAGTCTGCCAAATGTGCTGCTGGCTTTGGAGATCCTGGTGTTCACCTCATCATCAATGACAATGTTCTGGGATAGTGTGCTACCAAGGTATGTGAATCTGTTCACAACATTCAGTTTCTCACCATTAACCTTGATGACTGGCTCAGTATAAACTGTGCCAGGAGCTGGTTGGTACATGATTTCTGTTTTCTTCGTGTTGATGGTAAGCCCAAAGTTGGCGCAGGCTTCGGAGAATCTATCCACACTATGCTGCAGATCAGCCTCTGAGCCAGCATTGAGGGCACAATCATCAGCAAACAGAAGATCTCTGATGGTGTGTGATTTGACCTTGGTTTTTGCTTGAAGCCTCCTAAGGTTAAACAATTTTCCATCAATACGATAACTAATGTCGATTCCTGTGTCCCCGTCTCTAAAAGCATCAGTCAGCATAGCAGAAAACATGATACTGAACAGAGTCGGTGCAAGTACGCACCCTTGTTTAACTCCATTTGAGACGGGGAAAGGCTCCGATAGCTCACCGTTTTCCTGAACTCTAGCCTGCATTCCATCATGCAGTTGCTGCACTATTGTGATAAATTTCTTTGGGCAGCCGTATTTTGCCATGATCTTCCATAGACCCTCTCTACTGACCGTGTCGAACGCCTTTGTCAAGTCGATGAAAGCTGTGTACAGGTCACAGTGCTGTTCTTGGCATTTTTCTTGTAGCTGTCTTGCAGCGAACACCATATCTGTGGTTCCACGTTCTTTCCGGAATCCACACTGACTTTCAGGTAAAAGACCTTTGTCAAGATGAGCCGTAAGGCGATTCAAAAGGATTCTGGCGAATATCTTCCCAGCGATTGATAAAAGAGAGATGCCTCGATGATTGTTGCAGTCTTGGCGATTACCTTTACGTTTATATAGATGTATAATTGAGGCATCTTTGAGATCGTGTGGGATGGTTTCACTCTGCCACATTTGCTGGAAGATCATATGAAGTTTCTCTATCAGAACTGCACCGCCATCTTTATAAACCTCAACAGGAATTGAATCGGAGCCAGGGGCCTTTCCACTAGACAGTTGACGAATCGCTTTTTTAGTTTCCTCCAGAGTTGGTACATCATCTAATGCTTCATTTATAGGAATTTGGGGCAGGCGGATGATGGCTTCGTCGTTAATAGATGATGGCTGGTTCAAGATATTATTAAAATGTTCAGTCCAGCGTTGGAGCATTTTTTCCTTATCTGTAATTAGTGTTTTTCCATCTGCATTAAGGAGGGGAAATGATCCTGATGATGTTGGACCATAGACCGCTTTGAGTGCAAGGTAAAAGTTTTTCAAGTCATGGCTGTCAGCAAAGCCTTGGATCTCATCTGCTTTATTACTCAGCCATGAATCCCGCATCTGGCGTAGTTTATGTTGGACGATTCTACGCATGTTGTTGAAAGCGTCTTTCTTGGATGTAGATTTTGGATCATTTAAATATGCTTTATGGAGATGGTGTTTCTCAGCCAACATCTGCTTTATATCATCTGAGTTCTCATCAAACCAGTCATTTTGTTTCTTGATGGAAGGACCCAGGACCTCTGTAGCAGTGTTGTAGATCTGCTCACTTAGGGCTGCCCAATTTGTTTCCACACTTTGGCCGTCTAGCGAGATAGATTTGAGACGGTCTTCTAAGGTGTCAGTAAATGACTGTTTGATTTTTGTCTTCTTTAGTTTGGTGACATCCAGCCTCTTTTGAGTTTTCTTCCCCTGAGGGCGCCTGGCTGGTTGGATACGAATTTTAAGTTTAGATACAATGAGGCGATGATCAGTCCAGCATTCGGCACCACACATGGACTTGGTCACCCGGACATCTTGCCTGTCCTTCTTCCTAACAATTACATAGTCAATTAGGTGCCAATGCTTTGAGCGAGGGTGCATCCAGGAGGTCCTGTTGCGGGTAGGAAGTCGAAAAATGGTGTTGGTGACAAGGAGGTCATGTTCTGCGCAAGTCTGGAGGAGACGAAGTCCATTACTGTTACAGCGACCCACGCCGTACCTACCAATAGTGCCATTCCAGGAGATGTTATCTGAGCCTACTCTTGCATTAAAGTCACCAAGAATGATGAGCTTATCTGCTTTAGGAACTGATGCAATGACTGCATGTAGTTCTTCGTAAAACTTATCCTTGACATCATCCTGGTTTGTCATAGTTGGTGCATACACGCTAATGATGGTGGCATGTTTTCTTCCATAGAACAGAGGGATCTTGACCGTCATGAGTCGGTCATTTATTCCCTTTGGGGGCCCCACTAACTTGCTGACAATTGCTGTTTTGATTGCAAATCCAACCCCTGCTTCTCGTCTTTCTTCAGTTCCTCTTCCGCTCCAAAAGAATGTATAACCTGCACCCTTTTCGCAAAGTTGGCCCTCGCCTGCAAGTCGAGTTTCACTCAGTGCTGCTATGTCAATGTTGTACCTGGCCAGTTCTCTCCCAATCAGGGCAGTTCGTCTCTCAGGTCTGTTTGCGTTAAAGTCTTTGTCAAGTAAAGTGCGCACATTCCATGCGCCTAGAATGAGGGGGAAAAATCTGTCCTTTCTTTTTCTTATATGTCGACCGCCGAAGTAGGGTACCCACCAACCGCGGTAAGCTGGTTAGGTAATGGTGAAGCAGGCAATGTTTAGGGCACCTTTTCTAGCCCCTTCCTCATGCCATGGAGGTGAGCAGTGCTTTCCTAAAGAGGGCTGCTCAGACACTCAGGGGGCTGCCGAATCCCACTGCTGCTCCGATCAGTGGAAGACGACCATATGGCCTGAGCCGCCTGTGTGTAGGTCTGCGACTACGACTGCCAGCGTACCCACGCCTGCCGCTTCGCCGCTCGCCCATCGCCACAGGACTTGTTGTGAGTGGATGGATGAATGGATGAATGGATGAAAGAGTGACTTGCGCGGTGATTTGGATTAAAGTGAGGAAGAGTTGCGCAATTCGTCGACCTCACTCTCTCGCCTGGGTCCATCTCAATCCAGTGGCAAGACAAGTCAAGACGACTGGAGATGAAGTCAGGTGCAGTGGATGACCAGGGCTTTCTACGTGCCTCGCCGTGCTCCTTACGCTCCACAGCGCGTTGCTGGTAATCGCCGTCATGCCCGTTGAACCAACAGGTGGTTTCTTCCGCGCAGTCTATCGAATCCAGTCTTCGCATGCATGGGTAGGCAGACCCTAACTCACCGAAGGTTTATAACCATTCGGCTACCCTCACCTAGTTTAGCCGGCCTGTCAAAGCCGTTGTCCGGGGGTGGCCGCTGTCGCATGCTGACAGCTACGAGGAGCCACAGGTGAGAGCTGGATGCCAGGTTTGGACCAAAGGTGGCTGAACTGCCCTAAAAAGGGCATGACAGCTCCTTCACCAGAGGTACTACCAATACCTGACTTCCCAACACCCCGTATTGATTTTGGACAAGATATTGTGTAGTAGTTAGGATAACTTGTGTTGTGTTCAATATTTTATACCTATTTTATTCCCATTAAAAAGGAGCAGAAGAGGAAAATAAATGTTGACCTATGGATGAGATGTTGACAGGCAAATGATGTTTCTATGGGGGTAGATAATCAGTGTTTAGGAAGTGTTTGAAAAGTGCTTTGTTAAATGAATATTGTATAGGTAGGCTTTTTAGGTGGTGTGAAAGGCTGTTCCATAAGTAGGCTCCAGAGTAGGCTAGACTCTTTTTTGAACAGGTCGATCCTAGGTTTGGGCAGATGTGACTGATGTAATTGTAGTCCCTCTCTTCTACTGGTTTGAAACAATGATCGTACATACGGCACGGCATTGTTAGATAGAATTGCATGAGTCAGCTTGGCTTTGTTGTAGAGAAGTCTTTTTTTTAGGGACAGTATTTTGGGTTCTTTTCGTGTCCTTGTGTGTGGTATCGTGCGATTATCGATGATCAGACTTACTGCTCTCTTATGCAGGGAGTGCAGTCTCTTTGAGGTGGAAGCAGGGCAACCATCCCACAGTGTAGAGCAGTAATCTAGATGTGTCTGTATATGTGAGGTGTAGAACAATAGTCTAGTGTCTGCGTCTAAGAAGTGTTTTATTTTAGCTAGCTGGTACGTCTTTTGAGCTAAGTGTTTGGTTAAATTCTGTACATGGGAGTTCCACGTTAAGTGCTGGTCAATCGTGATCCCTAGAACTTTGTGTTCTGTTACATGTTCAATTTGTATTGATTCCGCGTATAGCTGTAGCGATCTTTTGGTGCAGTTTAGGAGTTTCTGTCTGGTGGTAATCAACATAGATTTCGTTTTTGCTGTGTTCAATGGCATAAGATTCATATTACTCCATTTTGTTAGATTGTCTACATCGCATTGAAGAGTCATTTCAAGTGCCACACAGTCATTGTCACTAGTGTAGATAGTACAATCATCTGCGAAGAGGTCACATGTTGAATATTTTAAATGTAGTGGCAGGTCGTTGATGAACTTTGCGAAGAGTAGGGGGCCAAAGAATAGAACCCTGCGGTACTCCTGTATCTTTCCTCAAGAAATCTGATGTCGAGTTGCTGTGAAGCACTAACTGTTGTCAATCTCCCAGGAATGATTTGATGATGTTTAGTGGATTAGGGCCTATTCTGAGGGTTTCCAACTTTTGAACCAAGATAGTGTGGTCAATCATGTCAAATGCTTCTTTGAAGTCAACAAAAACTGCACGACCTAATTTTCCATCATTTACGTTCGATAGCCAGTTGTCTGCCATTTTGGTGAGAGCTATGTGACAGGAATGTTTGGGTCTGAAACCTGACTGGCTCTCAATGAGCAGTTTGTTTGTTGTTAAGTGTTGAAATGTGGTGTTGTAAATGTGTTTCTCTAGTGGTTTTGAAAGTGATGATAGAAAGGATATTGGTCTGTAACTGTTAGGATCGATATGTGAGCCAGATTTATAGAGAGGATACACTTTGGCAGATTTAAATGCTGCGGGGAAGTAGTTGTGTGCAATACATTGATTGTACACATAGGTTAAGGAGTCACAAATGATGGGTGCAGCGTAACGTAGAATCTTATTGCTGATACCAAAAGCCCAGATGAATTGTTGTTTTTTAATGCCAAGATATATCTGAGAACTTTGTGTACTGTTAGAAAAGGAATATCTCTAAGATCTGTCATGGTATGTTCAGTGTTGCAGAAGGCTGTCAATTTACTTATATCGCAGTCCATTGGCTTTAGTGTCGACTTGAGATGGTTAATTTCTGTTTTGAAGTGGTTGCTAAAATTAGTTGCCGTGAAGGAGCAGGTTTTTGGTAAAGAGTTTAGTGACTTTGATTTGTGTGTTAGTGTTCTAATGGCTGCCCAGACTTCTTTGCTGTTTGCTTTGTCTTGAATCATCTTTCTGAAATGTAGTTTCTTTTCCTGATGAATGAGGTATTGTACTTTGTTTCTAAGCATCCGATACCTGCTGAAATCTTTGAGCTTATGTGCTTCATCCCACTTTTTCATTGTTGAAATATTTCGTTGGTTATCCATGGGGTCTTTCTGATATTTTTAACACAAACTTGCTTTATAGGAACATGTTTGTCAAATACATTGTTAAAATTTTGTGTCCAGTATGTTATGGCTTCTTCTGGATGCGGAAGTTGATACACGTATGAGAGAGAGGATATTTGTCGGTCTTGTAGGAATAATTGAAGGTTAAAGTTTTTGAAATTCCTGTAATGGACTGTGATATGTTCCATTTTAGGTGCTTTGAACCCTTTTCTCGTCCAGGTACAGCAAATAGGATAGTGGTCACTTAATGCTGTCCGTGTAACTGTGCATTCTATAATGTTTTCTGTGCAGGTCGTATAGATATGATCAATTAGTGTAGATGATGAATCTGTTACTCTCATAGGTTGATTGACTAACTGTGTGAGGTTGTATGAGATGGTGATATCATTCCATGTGTTTTTTGATTTGTGAAGGTCACTATTGAAATCCCTCAGTAGAATAATTTCCTTCGTAGAAGCCCAAACGTTGTCCATCATTCGTGAGAATGTGTCAAACCATACAGTAGAAGAGCTAGGGTTTCGGTATAGTTAACCAATTAAAATGGGGGTCAGGTTGGGGAGTTTTATTTCCAGCCAAATACATTCAATGCCAGTATGTTCTAGATCATCACGGCGTCTGTACTGAAGAGATGTTGAGATGTATATGACTAGCCCTGTTTCATGTTGTCTGTTAGAATCCCTGCGAATGGTGGTGAATCCATTAATCCTAATTTCTTCATCTGTAATTTTGTCATTGAGACGGGTTTCAGAAAAACCAAATATGGGGAAGTTTTGTTGGAGAGAGGTGGGGACTTCAGAAAGCTTACCTAGCAGGTGGTAAATGTTTAAATGACCAATTTTAAGCCCAAATAGTTTAAGCCATGAATTAGTGATATTGCCTATATTTTGATTTGAGTTTTTGCACTCGGACATGATAATAGTCAATAGGAAAGAAAGAATGAGGGGAGTAGGAATGAGTAAGATGCAATAAAATTAGTACACAATGGTTAATACAAAATTGTAAACAAGTTATAAAATATACACTGCAATAGATTTCTCTAAAGTCCGTGGACACTATTTACAGTATCTTAATCTTTGCAAAAAGTGCAGATTTTTATCTTAAAATAGTCTGTTCCAAACACACAGGAATATTTTTACTTCAACCACAGTCAATGTAGAGAATCAATCTTTTCGGAACAGTTAAAGGTCCAAGCTTGTTAATTTTATGAGGATTTCCTAATTTTCCTCAATACGAATAAACAATGGTGCAGGCGGAGAGAAGGCATCAATTTGGGATCTAAGCTCCAAGCTGGTTTGAAATACAGCTTTTAAGTGAGTTTATCTGCAACAGCTTGGAGTTTGTGCGCTGAATTTTGTTCTGAAAAGTCATATAAAGACATCTGAAATGCCTGCATCAATACTTCTGGGCTATACTGCCTAAGTTGATGTAGCACAGACGAACTATGAGAGTGGCATTCTTGGCGGGTAGAGACAGGATGAAGAAAGTCCCATTTCCTAATTGTAGTTCCTGTGTTGTGGTTACTTGATGTAGAGGAAGAACGGGTCATACTTGTAGCCCAGTCTTTCTATCTGTCTAGTTGTGTCTGTCATGCAGGTAGTGGCGGGGGTGTCTGTAGTGTGGGTAATGGGGGAAACATTTGATCATAAAGATTAGGGTGGGGGATGGGAGTAGGTGTAGCTTTGCTAGATAAATGAGTATTACCTGAGGATGACGATGAGTGGTTATGAGGGGTTCTGCGTGGATTCAGTGTGTTATTTGTGTCACTGACTGATGAATACGTGTGTTTGTGGTGAGTCCTCTCAGGGAACTTTAAATTTGTGGCTAGGTAGCTCGTCCCTAGCTTAGAAGTGTTGACTTGATCTATATATAGCATCTTTTTTGGTACACCTGATTTTGATGTGAAAAAAGGTGTGTTGTTTATGAAAGAAATGTGATGTTTAGTGCAGAAATTATATAGCACCTTGTTGTTGATATCTACAGTTTGGCGTGCTTGACCATAGCTGGGTGAAATTATTGACAAGATAAATATGGAGGTGTTAGGGAATTTTTGTTTTATGTTGTCAATCATTCTGGAGATGTCTAATGGGTTAATGGTGTATCCATTTGTGCTATCATTTATCCCTATGTGTACTGTTGTTTTCCTTATGTTAGTATTTCTCTTGAGATGGCTGATTTCATTGGTTGTTTTCATTATTCCAGCTCCTGGTAGTGGTATTACTGTGACAATGTCCTCTGGCATTGTTGACATTCTGTCACTGTGAATATTTTTTAGCAGTGAGTCCCCAATGATGATGTGATGTGTGTTGTGAGGTATGTGTCGTTGGTGCTGTGGCTGAGGTTGTGCATGATGGCATTGTTGGTGCCATTGATGTTCTTCTTGTTAGAGGTCTTCAGCAGATTTTTGTGTTGGTTCTTGTGTTCTTTCATGTCCCATTGCCTTTGTTGTGTCGCGATCTACTTGTGTGGGTTGTCTTGATAGGTTTTCTGTACGATGACTAATTTTTACCTCGATCTGGTAACTCTTGTTTGATGGTGTTTCTTTTTGTTCTTTGTTTTTAATATTCTGTTGGCTGTTTTCAAGCTTGTGATGTCGTGGGAATATTTTGTCTTCAGGAACGAACGAACGAACAAACGAACTTTATTTTCGAAGGGTAAAGAATTGGGCGCGCAGGCCCGTCTAACATTCTGCCCTTCCACTCTCATTAATCTTGCATACTATATCCTTTCATTCCCACATGATGCTTTAAGCATTAATTTAAAGGCATGCAACATTATAAAGTTACCATAACAGCATTCATTTACAGTATGCAAGCATAATAAAAAAAATGAGTAAGGTTTTTTTTTTTGAAACAAACAAGCTAGTAAATGGGGGAAAAAAAGTAATAATAAAATAAAATAAATAAAACAATAAATAAAAATAAATAAATTCTGTATACCGACACTCACTCATGCGGTCAATCCGTCTACAATTAATCTGTATTTTTGGTATGCGGGTACATTCTCACGACTCACATTTCTAAAGTACAGTATTATGTGGGTACATTCACACATACATTACATTATATAATAATATTTTAAAGTGAATATAATAATGATATTACATGGATATAAAACAAATTATTCACACACAAAAATGAGCGGAAGAGGAAAAGAAATGTTGACTTATGGATGAGATGTTGACAGGCAAATACTGTTTCTATGGGGGTAGATAATCAGTGTTGAGGAAGTGTTTGAAAAGTGCTTTGTTAAAAGAATATTGTGTAGGTAGGCTTTTTAGGTGGTGTGGAAGGCTGTTCCATAAGTAGGCACCAGAGTAGGCTAGACTCTTTTTGAACAGGTCGATCCTAGGTTTGGGCAGATGTAACTGATGTAATCGTTGTCCCTCCCTTCTACTGGTTTGAAACAATGATCTTAGGTACGACATGGCATTGTTAGATAGAATTGTGTGAGTCAGCTTGGCTTTGTTGTAGAGAAGACGTGTTTTTAGCGACAGTATTTTGGGTTTTTTTTCCTGTCCTTGTGTGTGGTGTCGTGCGATTATCGGTGATCAGACGCACTGCTCTCTTTTGCAGGGAGTGCAGTCTCTTCGAGGTGGAAGCAGGGCAACAATCCCATAGTGTAGAGCAGTAATCTAGATGTGTCTGTATATGTGAGGTGTAGAACAATAGTCTAGTGTCTGCGTCTAAGAAGTGTTTTATTTTGGCTAGCTGGTACGTCTTTTGTGCTATGTGTTTGGTTAAATTCCGTACATGGGAGTTCCACGTTAAGTGCTGGTCAATCGTGATCTCCCCAACTTTGTGTTCTGTTACATGTTCAATTTGTATTGATTCCGCGTGTAGCTGTAGCGATCTTTTGGTGCAGCTTAGGAGTTTCTGTCTGGTGGTAATCAACATAGATTTCGTTTTTGTTGTGTTTACTGGCATACGATTCATATTACTCCATTTTGTTAGATTGTCTACATCGCTTTGAAGAGTCATTTCAAGTGCCACGCAGTCATTGTCACTAGTGTAGATAGTACAATCATCTGCAAAGAGGTCACAAGTTGAATATTTTAGATGTAGTGGCAGGTCGTTGATGAACATTGCGAAGAGTAGGGGCCCAAGAATAGAGCCCTGCGGTACTCCTGTAACTACCTTCGAGAAATCTGATGCCGAGTTGTTGTGAAGCACTAACTGTTGTCGATCTGCCAGGAATGATTTGATGATGTTTAGTGGATTAGAGCCTATTCTGAGGGTTTCCAACTTTTGAACCAAGATAGTGTGGTCAATCATGTCAAATGCTTTCTTGAAGTCGACAAAAAACAGCACCACATAATTTTCCATCATTTATGTTCGACAGCCAGTTGTCTGCCATTTTGGTGAGCGCTGTGTGACAGGAATGTTTGGGTCTGAAACCTGACTGGCTATCAATGAGCAGTTTGTTTGTTGTTAAGTGTTGAAATGTGGTGTTGTAAATGTGTTTCTCTAGTGGTTTTGAAAGAGATGATAGAAGGGATATTGGTCTGTAGCTGTTGGGATCGCTATGTGAGCCAGATTTATAGAGGGGGTACACTTTGGCAGATTTAAATGCTGTGGGGAAGTATTTGTCTGCAATACATTGGTTGTATACATAGGTTAAGGAGTCGCAAATGATGGGCGCAGCGTAACGTAGAATCTTATTGCTGATACCATCAAGCCCAGATGAATTGTTGTTTTTTAATGCCAAGATATATTTGAGAACTTCATGTACTGTTAGAAAAGGAATATGTCTTAGATCTGTTGTGGTGTGTTCAGTGTTGCAGAAGGCTGTCAATTTACTAATATCGCAGTCCATTGGCTTTAGTGTCGACTTGAGAAGGCTAATTTCTGTTTTGAAGTGGTTGCTAAAATGAGTTGCCGTGAGGGAGCAGCTTTTTGGTAAAGAGTTTAGTGACTTTGATTTGTGTGTTAGTGTTCTAATGGCTGCCCAGACTTCTTTGCTGTTTGCTTTGTCTTGAATCATCTTTCTGAAATGTAGTTTCTTTTCCTGACGAATGAGATATTGTACTTTGTTTCTAAGCATCCGATACCTGCTGAAATCTTTGAGCTTATGTGCTTCGTCCCGCTCTCTCATTGTTGATAGTATTTCGTTGGTTATCCATGGGGTCTTTCTGATGTTTTTGACCCGAACCTGCTTTATAGGAACATGTTTGTCGAATACGTTGTTGAAAGTTTGTGTCCAGTATGTTATGGCTTCTTCTGGATGCGGAAGTTGGTACACACGTATGAGAGAGGGGATATTTGTAGGTCTTGTAGGAATAATTGAATGTTAAAGTTTTTGAAATTCCTGTAATGGACTGTGATGTGTTCCGTTTTAGGTGCTTTAAACCCCTTTCTCGTCCAGGTACAGCAAATAGGATAGTGGTCACTTAATGATGTCTGTGGGACTGTGCATTCTATAATGTTTTCTGGGCAGGTCGTATAGATATGATCAATTAGTGTAGATGATGAGTCTGTTACTCTCGTGGGTTGATTGATTAACTGTATGAGGTTGTATGAGATGGTGATATCATTCCACGTGTTGTTCGGTTTGTGAAGGTCAATATTGAAATCCCCCAGTAGAATAATTTCCTTCGAAGAAGCCCAAACGTTGTCCATCATTCGTGAGAATGTGTCAAACCATACAGCAGAAGAGCTAGGGTTTCGGTACAGGTAACCAATTAGAACGGGGGTCAGGTTGGGGAGTTTTATTTCCAGCCATAAACATTCAATGCCAGTATATGTTCTAGATCATCACGGCGTCTGTACTGAAGAGATGTTGAGATGTATATGACTAGCCCTGTTTCATGTTGTCTGTTAGGATCCCTGCGAATGGTGGTGAATCCATTAATCCTAATTTCGTCATCTGTAATTTTGTCATTGAGACGGGTTTCAGAAAAACCAAATATGTGGAAGTTTTGTTGGAGGGAGGTGGAGACTTCAGAAAGCTTACCTAGCAGGTGGTAAATGTTTAAATGACCAATTTTAAGCCCTGATAGTTTAAGCCATGAATTAGTGGTATTGCCTATATTTTGATTAGAGTTTTTGCACTCGGACATGATAATAGTCAATAGGAAAGAAATAATGAGGGGAGTAGGAATGAGTAGAGAAGCAAAAAAATTGGTACACAATGGTTTATACAAAATTGTAGACAAGTAATAAAATATGCACTGCTAGAGTCCGTGGACACTGTTTACAGTATCTTAATCTCTGCAAAAAGTGTGGTTTTTATCTTAAAATACAGTCTGTTCCGAACAAAAAGGAATATTTTTACTTCAACCACAGTCAGTGTAGAGAATTAATCCTTCCGGGACAGTTAAAGGTCCACGCTGTGACTTAGTTAGTTAATTTTGTGAGGATTTCCTAATTTTCCTCAATATGAAAAAACGAAGGTGCAGATGTATAAAAGATGTAAAAGAGACGTAAAAGAGAATGGTGAGCGTAGGAATGAGAGGAATAAGCACAGAGATAATAATAATAAGAAAACAATAGTATTAATACGATAGAGTTATTACAAAATCGGAAACAAATTTAGATACGCCCTGCTCTGACGAACAGAAAGAAATGTTTAAACAGACAATGTAATAAAAAAAGAAAAAATTATTAACATCCAAAAGTGACAGTTAAAAGTTCTACGCTAATACTCAGCTATGTCTTTTATCCAGTGGCGGCTTTCTTTAATGAGCTGCTGAGCTGCAGCACCCCCTGTAAAAAAAAAAGGACATCATACTGTCTCTACTACATTATAATACATAATCCGGACAGACCGAAAAATTGAGGTTACACCGGAAGGGTTAAATTAAAAAAAAAAATTAAAAAAAATTATCCAACACCGTATTGGGGAAAGCGCTGCAAACGATTACAGCTCAAGTGACCTTGACCTCTTATAAGCGAATGCTTGTCAAACACACAGCTAGAGGCGAACTACGATTGTTTTAAATTTTTTAACTGGAGCTGCAGCCGAACTCAGCTCAAGTGCAATGAACAAATTAAAGGGAAGTTACAATGAAAATTTTACACACGAGAAATAGCAGCATACATGTCTGTGTAACCTGTTTGAGACTCGGGAAGCTGCTACGACTGACAATGATTACTCCTAGTTGCAGTAAACTTTTAAAATAACTTTTCAGAACTTCTTGACAGATTTTAGATGAGATAAGACACTAATCATTTGTGTCTGGGTTGATATTTCACGTGGTGGTCACAATTTGTGAGTGTTATGAATAATATTTTAAATGAATGAACAGTGCAGCACCCCCAATGACAACCCCCTGGAACCGCCACTGCTTTTATCTCAGGACAAAGGTCACTAAAGTGCTTCCGAAGAGAAGGCGTCAGGTCGAATGTTACACTGCAAACTTGTTTTAAAAAAAAACAGTTTTAAGTTGCTTGGTTTTAATCTTGTTCTGTAGAGCCGTTTATAGACATCTGAAGAGCCTGCATTAATATTTCTGGACTATATTGAGTCAGTTGCGGTAAAACGGATGAATTGTGAGAATTCCGTTCTGTGCGGGTGGAGACTGGGAGTTGTTTGACGTTGAGAGGGTAAAGGAGCAGGTGATATTTGTGGTGTAATTGGATGACCCGATATTTTGTCTTCAGGAACAGTTGTTTGAGGTTGAGAGGGTAAAGGAGCAGGTGATATTTGTGGTGTAATTGGATGACCCAATATTTTGTCTTCAGGAACAGTTGTTTGAGGTTGAGAGGGTAAAGGAGCAGGTGATATTTGTGGTGTAATTGGATGACCCAATATTTTGTCTTCAGGAACAGTTGTTTGAGGTTGAGAGGGTAAAGGAGCAGGTGATATTTGTGGTGTAATTGGATGACCCAATATTTTGTCTTCAGGAACAGTTGTTTGAGGTTGAGAGGATAAAGGAGCAGGTGATATTTGTGGTGTAATTAGATGACCCGATATTTTGTCTTCAGGAACAGTTGTTTGAGGTTGAGAGGATAAAGGAGCAGGTGATATTTGTGGTGTAATTGGATGACCCGATATTTTGTCTTCAGAAACAGTTGTTTGAGGTTGAGAGGAAAAGGAGCAGGTGATATTTGTGGTGTAATTAGATGACCCAATATTTTGTCTTCAGGAACAGTTGTTTGAGGTTGAGAGGGTAAAGGAGCAGATGATATTTGTGATGTAATTGGATGACCCAATATTTTATCTTCAGGAACAGTTGTTTGAGGTTGAGAGGGTAAAGGAGCAGGTGATATTTGTGGTGTAATTGGATGACCCAATATTTTGTCTTCAGGAACAGTTGTTTGAGGTTGAGAGGGTAAAGGAGCAGGTGATATTTGTGGTGTAATTAGATGACCCAATATTTTGTCTTCAGGAACAGTTGTTTGAGGTTGAGAGGGTAAAGGAGCAGGTGATATTTGTGGTGTAATTGGATGACCCGATATTTTGTCTTCAGAAACAGTTGTTTGAGGTTGAGAGGATAAAGGAGCAGGTGATATTTGTGGTGTAATTGGATGACCCGATATTTTGTCTTCAGGAACAGTTGTTTGAGGTTGAGAGGGTAAAGGAGCAGGTGATATTTGTGGTGTAATTGGATGACCCGATATTTTGTCTTCAGGAACAGTTGTTTGAGGTTGAGAGGGTAAAGGAGCAGGTGATATTTGTGGTGTAATTGGATGACCCAATATTTGAGGGTTTTGGACACCATTATTCTTGTTTTTACTGTCTGAATCTTCTTGTATTTGGTCTATTCTATTTATCAGCCTTGTGTTTTCTTGTCTGAGAGACTTGACCTCATGCCTGGGTGCATCAAGTTCTCTTTTGAGTAGCTGTCCAGGTCTTGTTTGAGTTCAGCAATGATGTTTCTCACTGAACTTTCAAGGACGGTAACCATCGCCTGACAGCAGTGCTTCTCTCTTCCCTCTTCTAGGCTTTGCACTTCAGGGCTGTCTTGCTCCTTAGCATACTCAATTGCTAGGAGCTGTTTAAGAGGGGAGTATACATGATGATGGATAGGCATTATTCTTTTAGTAACAGTGTCTTTGGTGCATGATGGGTATGTCTCGTATGCACTGGGTGAGTGATTTAGATCTGGATTATCTGTAGGTATATGTGTATTAAGGGTAGATGATGCTAGTTCCAGGGTATGTTTTGGAATATCATCATTTGAAAGGGAAACATTTTCTTTGGATTCCTCTCCAGTCTGCACAATTATTGGAGTTATACTCAGTAGAGGAGAAGAGCTGATTGGAATGGGACAGGGGGGAGGACTGGCTTCAATGGTTAGCTGTGAGACTGTGCGTTGGCGAACCTGTCTCCTGTGATTGTTGGTGGAGAGGCAAGATCAGTTACAATCATAGTCTTATCTAGAGCTGATTTTTGGAGGTGATAATATTCAACGTCTAACCAAGTCTGTACACACTCTGTCGCTCTTTGAACAAATATTTTATTTTTTGTGTGATACAGATGTATTGTAAAGAGGTTGGTGTTTATTTTGTCCTCAACAATAGCATCTAGTTGATCACTCTGAGTTTCAATAGAACAGTTTCGGTAGTACTCTAAGCAAGTGTGTTTGAAAATTTCGTAGTATTGGCTGTTATGGAATTCAACAGAGCAACATTTATCATTGTGCGTTTGCTTGATGGTCAGATGAGGAGGGTTGTTCCAAGCATTTAATTTTCTTGGTATTGCTTTTCCCTTGTTGAGAGAGTAACTTTTAGCTCTTGTTGAAGGGCGTAATCGGCCATCTCGTGGCGCTTTTACCGTCACTGAAACGATGCGTTTCTCCCAGCTCGCCATATCATATTACATGCTACAAGGCAGACAAGCCCTGTGATTTATCATAGTCTATTGTTCCCTAGCCACAGGGTCACAGTAACACTTTGGAATGTGTTACCAAAACTGAAGATAGTGCTACATTTAAAGTAATTCTTGATATATCGAAAAATGGTGGCACAACACGATGAACGCTTCCACCATCATTCTATAAAGAAAAAAACACAATATTTACAAGTGAATTTAACACAAGTACAAAATAAACAATTTCATTGTAAGTCCAAGCAAAACGCTGACACAGAGATGTATAAACCATCCATATTAAATGTGAACAACTTACAATAAAATGTCCAAATTATAGAGCTAAGTAAAAACACGTCCGCACTGTGTGAAGGGGGCATAAAGAACTAAGCAAGGTAGCTGCCAAAAAGGGAACCATACTTCAGTGGGTACCATCCCATTGTGGTGTACATGGAAATGAAAAGGTAGATAAACTTGCCAAAAATGGAGGAGAATGTGAACAAGAAGATAATGAAATCACATGATACTTTGAGAAAAGGAGAGCTAACCAGACTATCAGAAGAGAACAGAATCAACACAATGACGACTACCCCACTCTTGACCGGCAGGGACAGATCACCATTTTTTGCCTCAGGACAGGGCATAACAAACTGAATAAACACATGTACAAGCTACGATTGTCTGCTTCACCACTGTGCACTTGTGGATTAAATGAACAAACTGCTGAGCATGTTCTACAGGATTGTCCTCTGTATGACCAGTTAAGAAAGATATATTGGCCTAATGACTCAACACTAAACTCAAAGCTGTATGGAGCTAAAGAGGAACTCCAGACAATGGACGAATTCATCATGAGAACTTGTCTGACGGTGCAAACATCAAAGATGTGATCTCAAGAAGAAGATGAAGACATCAGCTGCATACTGGTATACAAGAAATTTTAAAAATGGCTGTTATCTGTGGAAACTGGGCCAGGAGCAGACTGTAGTAGTGGCCATGTGCTAGTACTAGAAAAAAAAGTTTCATTCTTACTGAAGAAATTAAACAGGGCCTAAAAAATGTCAAGCTATATTTAGCTATAATTGAATTAGAAAAGGAAATGAGTGAGAGGCTTTCAACAAATTCAGATCAAGCGTTCCTGTCCTATGGCATTTGGGGTTTGGTTGTTTTTCCATGTCATTGCATACATTTCATGTCTGTCTCCATTTCCCTTCTCTGTTTTTGTTTCCCTCTACCTCTCTTATGGGGAGGTTTAACCCCCAAAAATGAAGAATTTCATTGAAAATATCAAATTTTAGATACATATTGCACTGGAAAGTACATTCATTTGCCCACATTTCTGTATGTTTATTTTCACTAAAACCTTTGTGGATGATTTTATATAAATTTTTAAAGTATGTCAGGTAAGTGTATTTTTACCTAATTATATATGTAAAATATACAACTTGGTATATTTGTGATGCTATATTGCTTCTAATGCATGGATTTTAATTTTCGGTACCATATTCATTTTCCTGAAGCAAACAGAATTCAAGTTTTTCAAACACAGTTTCATGTGTAAAAATAATTTTGACTGGCTAAATTTTATTAACCGTGGGGTCCTTTTATGGGTCATCGAAATAATAACATGGCTGAGGGTATTCCAGTAGAGTGGTAGGGTACCTCCTTATACGCAAATAAAGCTGCAGGTAAGAACGAATCACAGGATTCTGGTTTCTCCTGTGCGAGCTTACATAAATTTGTAAGTAGAGTCCCGTTATATCTTTCCACTTGTCCAATCGATTGTGGATGATAAAATGTGCGGACGAGAATATTTTGAAAAATCCTAAAAACTTCCTCCATCAGTTTCCCTCTGAATTGTGAACCATTGTCAGTTAATATCTGATAAGGGTATCCTAATCTTGTGAATATTGAGAGCAAAGCCTTTCCTACATGTACTGAGTCTGCTGAGGGTAGAGCAATCGCTTCCCCCCACATAGTACATGTCTACCAGAGAAAGGATGTATTTTTTTCGGAAACTGACGAAAAGCGCATACAGTCTGCTGAAATGAAGAATTTAATGAAAAGTAAGCTGCAAAGTATGACACAGAACATGGAATCAATAAAGGAAAATACCAGAGATGATTCCTACATAGCAGGGGGATACTGAGGTGAGTAAATTTTGTGTAAAAGTGTAATTCCACCCTTTTTTCTTAATTTTCTCAAAACCTCATTTTTCACACAAATGTGAGCACGTTGCCCATGATTTTTTAAAAACTATTAGTGATACAGCAGTAAATTTTGGACCACATGCTGTACACATAGTGCTCATTAAAGTAAACTAAAATAAACGATATATGTTAACAAACTACAAAACTGTTGGTAAATAGCTAAGATACCCCCCTTAAAAATTTCAACTTTTTTTCGATTGGTATGTTAAAATGCAAAAAAACACAGATATCAAACCAATCAAAATTATTTTAGTATACAATCATTATCATATATTAACAAATGAAACAGCCGAATTTCATAACTCAAGTTGTACTCACATTTGAGATATCTTGGGCAACAAAATACCACAAAAAGCTAAAATTTGCCTTTTTTTCACTGTTTTTCCACCATAGATTGCAAGTTTTTAGTATATACCTCAATGTTTTGTATTTTTTTCAGTCATTTTGCTAGTATAACTGACCAGATATAGATATTAACTTATAATTCTGTGTTTTTCATTTTGGGGGTTTAACCTCCCCTTATGTCCTAAACATAGCACCATTTTTGCAGTGTTGTTTTTCTTTGTTTCTCTTCCTTGCCAGCTTGTTACATTTCAATTACTTAAGAAATTCAATTTGATTATTTACATCAACTGCGAAGACAAACCTTGGCAATGGCTAAACAAAATTCTGACCTCAATGATGCTAGATAATGTAAAAGAAGCTTTAAATAAACAAATTCAAGGAACAACAAACACATTTTGAATAGCAAAATCAAATGCAGATCAGGTATCAAGACTCAGAATCATCAATGTCAGGCACATTTATACATCAACTTTGTGGACACTAATAATTTATTTCCAGACTTTTACTGAAGTCTTTGTTGTGTATACAAACATACTTCAAACACTTCAGTTTGTTGTTAGTCTTAAAATTGAACCTTGTAATAACAGTATTGATTGGTAGTGATTGTAAAACACCCTTTACATAACCTATGATTTTTTTATTGCATGTCATGCAGGAGTGTTATTGGAATGGCTTCTCTAAAGATTCAGACATTAATTCCCAGACAGTTGCAGGCATTAGCAGGAAGAGATTAGGAGAGCATAAAGTAAAACAGTCAGATATATGGAGAAATGAAGGTAACACAATGTAAAATAAGCTCTTTTTTTAAGCAATGGAGCATCTCAGTTGAGGCTGAAATGCTGGTGCATTATAAAAATGTAGGCTCGTGTGCTGTTTTTATTGCGTTACTTCAAGATGTTTGCCACCCCATGGATCTTCTGGATCATTCTGTAACACTGTTTTCTTCTATAGCTAATTTATTAGAGGAGGGTTTAAAAAGTAGTCATGGTGAAATCAAGCATTAAGAGATCTTTTAGCTTAAACTACCACATACAAAATATTGATACTGACATCTTTGATACACTTGTCTGTAATCTAGCATGACCTGTAGTTAAATTGGGAATAGTAGCACATTCAATAAGCCAGTATGCACATGCTACCAGTCTAGCTGTTGTCTGGAGACATGGTCTGTAGAAAAAGGTAGCTAAGTGCAGAACCTGTTTTACAACTATCAGTAAAAGAGTGTTTCATACATTTATTTCCTCATGAATGAAGGATTGTACCTTCTATGCTTCTTAAGAAGCATGGGGCAATCACAGCATTTGTGGTAATGAATTCTCAAGTGGGCTGTTTTACATGATGAGATTGCAAGCCCTTAGTCACATCTGAAGCTGTGCCATTTTTGAAGCAGTTGTCCTCATCTTTTGCCTTCTTATAATAATAATAATAATAATAATAAATTCTTTAAGCACCAAACACGGCGCATAAGGCAGAAACCAGTGCTCTCCAGGTTGTTCGTTGTGACGTCACTCCTCTTAGCTCTTGCACATTATTTAGGCCCAACGTTCTTCCTTCTCTTATTATTGTTCTTCTGAGTGTTTCTTTTGGTCTTCCTTTTTTCCTCTTACCCTCAGGAACCCAAGTGAGTGCCTGCAATGGTATTCTGTTGTTTTGCATTCGTAGGACATGACCGATATATGACCATCGTCTTTTCCTTATATAGTTGGAGACATATTTCTGCCTTCTTATAGAACTCCTGAAACTACATAGATTTGTATCCATAGTGGCAGGTTACAATGGAAGATGGACTGATAGAATAAGTGAATATAGGAATGAGTACCAAAACTGCACAAGATGATCTCACTGAAGGCTGGCTCAAGTAAAAACTGCAGAAAATGTTAAATATAAGTTTTACATTAAGAAAAGAACAGAGTGAGAATCACTGGCATATTTATAGGGATACTGGAAATTAACTGTCTCTTAGCAGGTTGAGAATCCTCTGAGTAGTGTAAGAGCTAATAGGTATCCAGGTAACTGTTTCTTATGGTACTTAACTATTGGAAAGAACCCCCGTTGATTAAATACAAACATGTATTAGACATCACAGTAACATAAAAGAAAAGTCAATAACACTAATCTTGATTTCAGAAAAAAATTACAATGAACCTTTACTGATGAAAAAAAAATGTCATTTGTATACAGTTCAATCTTGTCTACACAGTTACTGAAAGTTCTTTGTTAGACTTGTTAGGACCTTTAGTTCCAAAGCTTTCTTTCCCTGATCTAAGTTTCTTGTCATCGATGAAAATGGAAGCTTTTTGTGTAGACTACCCTAAAGAACCTCTTGGTTGTACTTTGTTGCTAACAAAACAAAATTTTGGCAAAGGTAAGCCTTTGCAACTATCGCTGCTAGGTCTATGAAATGAGTTCTCTTGTGACCAAAGTTTTTGATTGTGGTGTCTGGGCCTAGTGAGTTCTAGGGTTAAATATAAAAAATCTCATTTTCAGCTGACATGTATGGGACCACAAACCATCTTTCCTAAACAATTTTTCATCTGAAAGTAATGAAATCCCAAACACTCTTCCTTTGAAAGAGTGTCAGGGAAATACATTTTCTTTACCCTGGTTTAAGAGCATGAAAACTAATTATAATCACTACTACTGTGAAGTAGCCACCATATCAATTACATCCCATTTGTGTTAGCTGCCCAGCAACCATCTGTTCTATTCATGCCAGGTCAACTACTTTTGCTGTGGCGGAAATATCCACATATTTTGTAATAGAAAAGATGGAAGTTTAAACTACTGTATGTGAATTAATCTTTATTCATTGGAGCCATGGTAGCCTAGTGGTTAGTGCACTGGCTTCCTAGCTCAGTGGTCTATGGTTTGATCCCCAGATGAGGTGGAATTTTTTTAGGGTGCAAATGGCTCCTTTGTCGACCCAGCCCTAAATGGGTACCAGAGCAACTCTGGGAAGGTTAAGGCGGCCGGGGTTATGCTGACCACATCACCCCTAGTGTGCTGATAGGTCAAGAAAATATGGTCCTAAGACCATATTCCCAATATGCATCAATGGGCATGTAACGGGATCCTATACCTTTACCTTTAAAAGAATTTTACAGATTTCATGCAACGTACCATCTATGCGTAGATTTTCATTGTTTTATAATAGTTAAACAGCATCAAATTATCCTTTAATTTGTGATAGAGGTGATTTATTTATTTATTTTCTGAAAACTTGTTAAGGAGTAACTAAACATTATCTCCCCTTAATTTGATCTGTGCAGCATGCCTCGTTAAATTAGGGAAGTCAATTTTATGAGCTTGGCATAACAAGAACAGAAAGACTTTGTCATACTTGATGAGAGAAAACATTGTTTAGTCACCAGATGTTTGTATTTATAAAGTGTTATTTATTTATTTTTTTATGTGACAGTAGATCGTGATTGAGATTGTCACACTGGAATAGGTATTTAGAATATTGTTTAGTCATCAGATATGAGTATTTTTAGTCTCTCCTGCTCACTCTCCTTTACTTTTCTTCTTTGATCCATATCCGCAGACAGTCAAAGCGGTCAGTGGCCATCATGCCTGGTGGCGTCTTGTAGGGCGGCAACAAATTTATTCCACTTTGTTCGGTTGGTGGCCATCCTTCGTACAGTGCCCCATTTCTGGTTCATTCTTTGCATCTCGGCTTCTACAGTTCTCCTCCAAGTTGTTTTTTTTTTTGGCTCTCTTTTGCTTTCCTTCGGTGATCCATAGCATAGCTGTTCTTGTAATGGTATCAGGTTACCTTCTGAGGACGTGGCCAACCCAACTCCAGTGTCTGCCAGCTATGATGGTGTGCATGTCCTCCTGGCTACTCTGAATAAGTAGTTCTTGGTTGCTGATGAAATTAGACTAAAAGATCCTGTACTCTGTCTGTTGTTTATTGCATGTAGGTCGCACACGTGTTTGGAAAAAATTGACACTAAATACCTGTATTAAACTCTTGTTTATTGCAAGCAGTAAGTCACAATCAATTTCATAATGATTATAAGCAACATGGTTTAATCAGGTTAAAAAATTATTCATTTCAATGCTTGAATAAAAAAATAATGCTATCACTGTTGAGCGAAGAAGAAAACAAAAGTAGGTACAGAATACAGAATCTGCTAATATTTCCCAATCAGGATGTATTAAATAACACTAAACAAATTGGGTCAGAAATCAGAATGGCATTGAAATAACCATGCCTGGATAACATTTACACATTGAACAATTTCCATGATTGAAAGATGGGCTGGTGGTATTTGAAACATAATTGTGCATCTGAAATTGTAAATAGAAACTTGTTTGTTGTGAATTTCCCCATCTTTAATGTGCATATCCCCTTTAGATAACAACAGTACATAAATGGTAGAGTATGTGACCAAAATGTTAGGACTAGGGCTAATAATGACATTACATGTAGTGTGTTCATGTATATAACTCCGCCAATGCCGGTCCCAAGCCCGGATGAAAAAGGAGGAGGGCGGCCTGCATGGAGGCCGTAAGGAGGCAGCCCCTCCACCATGCAAAGGCACAACAGGCCAATCACCTGTTTGCTTTATGTTAAAGTTTAGAACGGAACGCCAGCTTCGTTCCTGCTATATTGGCTTTGTGCGGTAATGTGCGATGACCGCATGAACCGGATGTTGTCGACATGACCCGTTAACTGCTAGACGTTCTTACACCGTTGATGCTGGGTGACAGTTCAGCTGGGAACAGACGTTCCTTATCATGTTTGTAATCGTGTACCTATTCGTCTTGTCTGTCAACATGTGTGTTCTATTTGAGTTAATAAATGGTCGTTCTTTATACAACGCCTTATTTATTGTGCTGTGAATGGAATGCACAACACTGACAACAAGGTACACACACACATACAACACTGGCGACGAGGATAACGAACTGCTGTGGGAATATTTCGTCATGAAATCCTAATCTACGTAAGTGTTCATACACACAAGCTTCTAGTAACAAGAACGTTGTAGCACGGACATTTTCCAGGTTGCAGTATTTTATCCTTATGTTCACATTTTCCCCGCCAATTCAAGCTTCACTGTTTCAAAGTTAATACTGGTTCTCCATATTAAGCAATTTCACAGTATGGCAGAACAAGCATCAGAAATGACCCTGTTGCTTAAAATGTTCATGGAACAAATGAAACAGCAAAGTGAAGACCAAAGAAAAATATTGGATCTCCTGTTGCAGAGGCAAACCACTAGCAGCAGCTCAGATGGAGCATTGGCACCACATTCTACACCAATCCAAGAACGCAAGTCACAGAGCTTGAGATTAAACAAACTGAAGTCTTGTCCTTCATGTCATAGCAAACACGAACGATCAGATTGCAAGTACAGACAGTCTCGATGCAATCTTTGTGGAAAAATTGGACACATTTCATCCGTCTGTGCTTCAGCGAAAACTACAGGCACTACACATGTAAACAACTCACGTCGTAGTGCTAGTCTAGACAAGTTTACTAGTAGGTCAAGGAAGGGTCAGTCTGAAGACGCAAACACTGTCAGCATTGAAGAACAGAAGAATAAATTTTACATCAATGTTCTGGTGAATAACCACCCAGTGAAATTTCTGCTTGACACAGGATGCACTTGTGGCATGGTAGGCTTGAAGGGTTATGAGCAGATAGGTATGCCAAGATTACAGCCCGTTAACTCACAAGTCAAGGGTTATGGCGCTATGAACATACCACTGAAGGGTTGGACAAACGTAGAAGTGAGATTAGGAGATAAAGTTCGAACACTTCGATTATTGGTGGCTGATACACAAGAAGGCATGAATCTGTTTGGCGCCCCATGGTTCAAGGCATTTGGTTTTAAAATCACAGAGGACAATAGTCTGCCACCTGAAATTGTCAATATGGTGGAACCTGTCCATGCATCAGAAGCATTATCTAAGGTGAACCATCTTTGTTCTAGATTTCCTAAGGTATTTTCAGATGGACTAGGCACATGCAAGACTTTTAAGGCACATTTACAGCTACGTCAAGGGGCAATCCCAAGGTTCTACAAGCCTAGACCAGTTCCTTTTGCTCAGAAGGATGCAGTAAAGAAAGAAATACAAAGATTGGAGGAGCTTGGTATCATTAAACCAATTCAGACAAGCAATTGGGCTGCACCAATAGTGGTAGTTCCAAAGTCTAACGGCACTGTTCGAATCTGTGGAGACTTTAAAGTTACTATCAATTCCTATCTTCAAGTTGAACAGTATCCTTTACCAAGACCAGAAGAGTTATTTCATAAACTTCAAAATGGAAAAAAGTTTTCCAAATTCGATCTGTCTGATGCTTACCTTCAAATTGAACTGGATGAAGAATCTAAGAATCTAGCTGTTATCAATACGCAGCATGGACTGTACCAGTACCAAAGACTTGCATTTGGCATCTCGAGCGCTCCTGCTATTTTTCAGCGCTTTATAGAACAGATAACCACAGATCTCAAAGGTTGTGCTAACTATCTGGACGATATCATCATAACAGGAAGGTCAGATGATGAACATTTGCAAACACTTGAAGAACTTTTCACGCGGTTAGAACAGCATGGACTTCAGTGTAATTGGTCCAAATGTGAATTCTTCAAATCTGAGGTTGAGTACCTAGGTAACATTATTTCTGATGAAGGAATACGACCATCAGACTCTGGCATCGAAGCTATCAAACAGCTACCCCGCCCAGAAAACTTAACGCAACTCCAGTCCTTCTGGTGGAAAATAAATTATTATCATAAGTACATTGATAATTATTCAGAACTTTCTGCTTCACTAAATAAGTTAAGAAAGAAGGACACGCCATTTTTCTGGTCCACAGATCAGGAAAGAGCTTTTCAAGCTCTTAAGAAAGCTATCATAACTGCAACTAGATTGGTACATTTTGATCCAAACCTGCCTATTATACTTGCAACAGACGCATCTTCATATGGAATAGGAGCAGTGTTATCACATCGTTACCAAGATGGTTCTGAGAGACCAATAGCTTTTGCTTCCAAGACCATGAGCGAAGCAGAAAAAAACTATAGCCCAAATTGAAAAGGAAGGCTTGTCAATAATTTTTGGAGTACGGAAATTTCACCAGTATCTCTATGGCCTGACAAAACCTTTTGAATTGCAGACAGACCACAAGCCTCTTTTGTCTATTTTCTCGCCTGATCACAAATTGCCTGTGTTATCCATGCAGCGATTGCAGCGATGGGCCATTCTATTGATGTCATACAACTTTGTCATCAAACATAGGCCAACAACGAAACATGCTAATGCGGACGCGCTGTCAAGATTACCTATGGGACCAGATCCTGCATTTGACAAGTCTGAAGCATCATGCTATAATGTCAGCATGGAAAATGATGATGCCATAGCTGATATTCCGCTGGACTCTGCTTTGGTAGAATCTGAAACTGCTAAAGATAAGATTCTTCATAAAGTCAAACATTTTGTGCTCAGTGGGTGGCCAGAATCACTGTCACAAAATAACAGCGACGTAAAACCTTATTTTGATAGGCGCTTTAATTTATCAATTCACAAAGGCATTCTGTTATGGCAGGCTGAGTCTAACCGAGTGATTGTACCCACTTCTCTTCGTGAAAAAGTCCTTCATTTACTACATCAAGGACACTTCGGCATAATCCGAATGAAACAACTGGCTCGACGGCATTGTTGGTGGCCCACCATTAACAAGGACATACAATCGTTATCAGTAAACTGTAATGCATGTAGAGCAAACCAGAGTAAACCGCATCAACATTATCAGTCATGGCCAATAGCTGAAAGTCCGTGGGAGAGAATCCACATCGATTTCGCAGGTCCTTTTATGGATGAACAATGGATGGTAGTTGTCGATGCATATTCTAAATATCCATATATTGTTGCGATGAATTCCTTGACAACTGAGGCAACAATAAAAGCTCTAGCTAAGATCTTCCTTCATGAAGGTTTTCCTGGCACAATTGTTTCAGATAATGGAACACAGTTTACTTCGGTCAAGTTTCAACAATTCTGTTCACTACATGGAATTGAGCATCTCATGACGGCTCCATTTCATCCAGCTTCAAATGGAGAGGCAGAACGCTTTGTCCGCACCTTCAAAACCTCAATGGCAAAGATTTGCTGGGGAGGGAAAACACGACATCGAGCTCTGGATGAACTACTGTTCGCTTACAGGACAACACCAAATTCTTTGACTGGCAAGTCCCCTGCCGAGTTGTTACATGGCCGTCAGCCAAGAACACAATTGTCATTGCTAATGCCTCAGCAAGAACGAAGACGTGAAACAGCTGGAGTTAAAGGATCAAGATTCAGAATTGGAGACCCTGTGTGGGTAAGGAACTATTCCTCAAAAGGTGATCCTTGGGTGCATGGTCACATTATAAGAACTATCGGTCGTATGATGTATACAGTTCGTCTAAGTAACAACGTGAATGTACGGAAGCATCAGAACCAGTTAAGACCGGGAAGTCTCATGAAGATCAGACCACCCTCCGACGATAGCTATGATGACTTTTTACTCAACAAAGCCATCATGGATCAAGTTACCAAGGCAGCACCTGATCTACAGCTTGACGCCCCAGAGCCTGTTATAGAAGACAGAAGTGTGGTGGATGCTGCAGTACCTCCACGAAGATCTCAAAGACAACGAAAACCAGTTGTCAGATTCGATCCTAGCTCTTAATTGCTGGGGAGGAACTGTTAAAGTTTAGAACGGAACGCCAGCTTCGTTCCTGCTATATTGGCTTTGTGCGGTAATGTGCGATGACCGCATGAACCGGATGTTGTCGACATGACCCGTTAACTGCCAGACGTTCTTACACCGTTGATGCTGGGTGACAGTTCAGCTGGGAACAGACGTTCCTTATCATGTTTGTAATCGTGTACCTATTCGTCTTGTCTGTCAACATGTGTGTTCTATTTGAGTTAATAAATGGTCGTTCTTTATACAACGCCTTATTTATTGTGCTGTGAATGGAATGCACAACACTGACAACAAGGTACACACACACACACAACACCACACTGCTCTACAGTGGTGTACCCATGTCTGAAAGAGCTAAAGGGGGCGTGGGTTGCATTGTGGCCCAAAATCAAAAAGATAATATCAAGGGATGGAACTTTGTCTCGGAGCGCATTATGGTTGTTAAACTAAAAGAAGGAGAAACCATAGTCAACCTGGTCATAGTGTATGGGCCAAATGAGGATGAGAGAGCAGAGGTCAAGGAGGAATTCTTCGAGCTGCTTCAAAGGACAGTGGATGACTGCTTAGATGAAGTTATCATGCTCAGAGATTTTAATGCCAGAGTTGGAAATGACCATGCTAGATGGGGTGAAGTTATCGGAAGATATGGAGAAGATACTCTCAATGACAATGGAAAGCGACTCCTTAGATTCTGCAGTGAGCAGAATCTGATCATTACAAACACAAAGTTCCCCCATAAGCGCATACATGCATACACTAGATGTGAACCAACAAAGAATGAGAAGCCAGTGATCGACTATGCCATTGTTCGGAGAAGCTCATTCAAATATGTCCGAGATGCTAGAGTCTGGAGGGGGCCAGAGATTGGAAGTGATCACTACCTGCTAACAATCAAAAGAACAACTGAAAGAGTTGCTCAGCCTAGGAACTGTCCAACATCACGCAAGAAACCAAGTAAACGAGCAGGAGAAATGAGCATTAGGACCTACAAGCTGAGAGAGCCAGAAATTAAGAAAGATATCAGGGGCTTATTGCTGCAGCGGTGAGCAACACAGAAGAACGACCTGATGACTTGGAAACCCTCTGGATTAAATTCAAGGATATCATAAAGACAGCTGCTGCAGAAGCATGCAGTGAAGTCCGACTTGGGAACAAGAGAAAGAGGACACCTTGGTGGACAGAGGAAGTCATAGAGAAAATAAGAGAGAAGAAAATGGCATGGAAACAATACTTAGGAGCTAAAAACACAACAGGACAAATGGAAGAATATAGAGAATATGTGACATTCAGAACAGAAGCAAAGAACAAAGTGCTAGCAGCAAAACAGAAGTCCTGGGAAGAATTTGGAGAAAAGCTAGAAAAAGATGCACAAGAAAACCAGAAATTGTTCTATAAGACCCTAAAGAACATGAGGAAGGAAAAACAATGCCCTCTCAAATTTATAAAGGACAAGCAAGGCAAATTGCTTACTGCCCCGAAGGAAGTAATGGAAAGATGGAAAGAATATTTCTCAGAACTCCTGGATGGTGAGCATGGTGAAGCATCAGAAATGATAAACACTAGCACAGAAGAGAAAACCAATGATGGTGAAGATGACATAAAGATGGAAGAACTGAAGGCAGCACTGGAGAAAATCAAGATGGGCAAAGCAGCAGGGCATGATGGTATAACACCAGAAATGGTTAAGTTCATGGGAGCATCAGGCGACCTATTACTCTTAAGGGTTTTACAGGCAGCGTGGTACAACAAGACCATACCAAAGGATTGGGAGATTGCACATAACACCAATTTTCAAAAAGGGTGACAATCGACAATGTGGAAACCATAGAGGCATATCCCTTCTCAGTGTCCCTGGTAAAATCTACTCTAGAATCCTAGAGCAGAGACTCCGACGCCTAGCTGAGCCACAATTGGATGAGGTCCAGTGCGGATTCCGAGCAAACCGAAGTACTCAAGACCTAATCTTCACACTCAGACAGCTGAGTGAAAAGGCCCTTGAGTATAAGAGTGAGATGCATCTTTGTTTCATAGATCTGGAAAAGGCGTTTGACAGGGTCCCCTGGAGCAAACTTTGGGACTGTTTGGCAAGGAAGAATATTCCAGCACCTCTGATTCATGCTATACAGAGCTTCTACAAGTCTTGCAGAAATTATGTGAGGACAGCAAACCATAAGTCGGAAGAGTTCAGGACCACCACTGGTGTAAGACAAGGTGATATCCTATCACCTTACCTGTTCATACTCCTTATGGACGATGTCATCAAGGCATGTAAGGAGAGAACAAGAAAGTATTCAGTGGGGTACTGGAAGATGAGACAGGTCTATATTTCGGAGCTGGCATTTGCTGATGATGTTGCCCTGATTGCTAAATCAGAGGCACATCTCCAATCCAACCTGCAAGTCTGAAAGGAAGAGCTGGAGAAGAGAGGGATGGTCATAAGCAGCTCTAAAACAAAATCCATGGTGATATCACGAAAAGAAAGAAAACATCAGATTAAGCTGGGAGAACAGGTCCTGGAGCAGGTCGACCACTTTAAATACCTCGGAGCTATTATTGACCGAAAGGGAGGCATCAAAGAAGAGTTGGCCACTCGAAAAGCAGCAGCTGGGAGACTTTTTCAGGCCATAAATCGAGGATTCCTCAGCAAGAGAGAGGTTGGTAAGAAAACGAAGATGGCTGTATACCGCTCCACCTATGTCCCAGTCTTGACATACGGATGCGAGTCATGGGCAATGACTACAACCCATAAAAGCCAGATCCAAACCTCAGAAATGAGGTATCTGAGGAAGGTGGTTGAAGTAACAAGAAGAGACATGGTACGCAACCAGACGATACGTCAAGGCCTTAAATCCTACCCCCTGCAGACCCAAGTAGAACAGTCCCAATTAAGATGGTTTGGCCATGTCTGCAGAATGGGAGAAGATCGGATACCACGACAAGAATGGGAAACAAAGAGCCAAGGATCCAGTCCCCGAGGACGACCCAGAGTCCGCTGGGAGGACAACATCAGACAATCTTTGAAGGATCGAGGACTAGAATGGAACCAGGCCAGGAGGAAGACAGCCGATAGGATAGTCTGGCGCTCTCTCTCTTCCAAACCTCTACACCTCTCGGTAGAAGGGGAACGACTAAGTAAGTAAGTAAGTGTTCATGTATATACCATTGTATAGATTAGAATTGTCATTATTTTGTACGTTATACGATCACCAAAAATATATGTCATTATCATGTTTTAACAAATTATACAAGGTATTACCAAATCTGCTTTACCAAACAACAATTTTAACATTACTACTAGCTATATTTCTCAATTGTAATTCATGCTATTAGTATAAGTAGTAAAAAGTAGCCAAAAGTAATTATTTCTCGACTCATTTTTCAATAATTCATATTTGAAGAATGCTGCACATAAAATTCAGTTATGTCCATGTTCTATGACATGTCTAATTTAGATATATTTACAATGTGAATACAGTGTTACTGTGTAGTAGTAATATTTCTTTATGCACGTTGTACTATAAAAAATTTTAGAAATATAAGCATAATGGCTTGCCAGTTTATCTTTCTATAATTCATACCTTAGATACATGTACATTTGAACACAATCTTCCTTGATAATGTCTCAGTAGTAATTTATGCCCAAGCATGCTATATAGTGAAATTACAGGTTCATGCCCTTTTATCTGAACACCCACCTGCATGGAGGCATACCTGGTGTCATTCTTATATGACCACTAGTTATGCACAATGCTATAATATATGTACAAATGTGGAAGTGAACCTCTGTCTGTGAGGCAAATTACATCCTCATTGACTCCTTAAATCATCCACACACTTTCAGGTATTCCCCCTGTGGTGAAACTTGTTGAGGACCCAGCATTGCATATGATTAAGATGGACATTTTGGAATGGAAATAGCGACACAAAATTTTAAAATTTACAAAAGATATAAAGTAACAGGTAATACATCCATCTTTACAGCAGAATTAGTGGAAATCTTTAAAGCTTTAGAAATAGTTGCAGTTATATAGTGTCTAGGTAAAGAATTGCAGGCATCACTGAAATTGTGCAAAACTCATTTGATCAAAAACAAAGTTTGAATTTTACTGACACAGTACTGTTACTCCACAGATCTATCAGGTAATGTCATGAGGTTTTTTCTTGCAAAAAAGTTTTAGTCATGACAGAAAAAAATAATTATTAACAATACAATATTTGTAATCATTTCAGGACTGTTTGGAGGGAAGTAATTCAGAAATAAATTGTTATTACTCATTTCTTACATCCATGGGAAGTAATCAAACAATAAAAATATTAATGAATATATGCGATTAGCGACCACATTAAAAAAAAACATTTTGCAACACCATTTAAAATTTTTAAATGTATATCTTAAATAATCATATAGTTGCATAACTTTTAAATCATACCTAATAGAACGCTACAAAACATACAGAATTAAAATTTGTTATGCATGCCATGATTACCTGAAGTTTTTATTATTATGTTTTATTCAATGAATTTCAGGTGACCATTCCTGTAGCAAGCAATCCCACCTATACTCTAGTGTTGACATTCCAGATTTGAAAATTTTAAACAGTTTCATAAAGAGTGAATCAATGCAAAATGCTGCATTCAATCAAGTGTTGCCAGAATTCACAGAAAAATTTGTGAGTGACATGAAAGCTGATGTTAGTATGGCAGCTGCAACACTAAATACTGACAAGAACATTGAATCAAGATTAAAAGAGGTACAATCACTGAATGTCACAGACTCTGAGATAATGACCGTAGACATGAATCTGACTCCTGAGATTTATACTGCAGCCTTACAAAATGAAAACTGCAGCAGGAAATCAACAATAGTCTATGATGATTGTACTCTCAACAGTGGAAGTAGAGAAGGTCTTAAATTGTGTGACAGTGTACAATTAGATAAAATAATAATAGGTACAAATGAGAAACTTTTCAGCTGTCATGTTTGTGGAGTACAGTTTAGCAAGAAAGGTGACTATAATGAACATGAACTTTCACATATGAGAGAAAAGTGTTATGTAAGTAATGTTGGTAATGTAGAATTAGCTACAAAATCCAGTCTATTTCAACAAGAAAGAATTCTAAAAGCACAGAAGGATTCTAAATATGCTCTTATTGGTATGAGGGCTGCTCATTTTGGTTATCTAAAGGCACATGTAATGCAGCATTTAGAAGAACTGTCTAACATGTGTGATGGTCTTAGTAGGTTTTCTAGGACTGATCATCCAAAGAAACCCATAATGCAGCATAATAGTGAGACACATGACAAATATGGTGTCGGTGGAGCAGAATTTTGTCAAAGTGATCACAAGGTGACAAATACAGAAGGAGAATCTTACATGTGTAATGAACTTACAGGACAAAAACTTCATTTAAAATGGTACAAAAGTCAACATACAGAAGAAAAACTTTATAATTGTGATGTTTGTGGAGCAGAATTTTCTCATAGTGGTGCCTTAAACAGTCACAAAAGGACACACACTTATAAGAAGCCTTATAAGTGTGATGTTTGTGAACCAGAATTTTCTCAAAATGATCATTTAAAGAGTCACAAAAGGACACACACAGGAGAGAAACCTTACAAGTGTGATGTTTGTGGAGCAGGATTTTCTCTTAGAGGTGATTTAAAGAGACACAAAATGACACAAACAGGAGAGAAACGTTATAAGTGTGATGTTTGTGGAGCAAAATTTTCTCGAAATAGTAATTTAAGGAGTCACAAAAGGACACACACAGGAGAGAAACCTTACAAGTGTGATGTTTGTGGAGCAGGATTTTGTAAAAGTGGTGCTTTAAAGAGTCACAAAAGGACACACACAGGAGAGAAACCTTATAAGTGTGATGTTTGTGGAGCAGAATTTTCTGAGAATGGTAATTTAAAGAGTCACAAAAGGACACACACAGGAGAGAAACCTTACAAGTGTGATGTTTGTGGAGCAGGATTTTGTCTTAGAAGTGCTTTACAGAGACACAAAAGGACACACACAGGAGAGAAACCTTATATGTGTGATGTTTGTGGAGCAGAATTTTCTCATAGTGGTGCTTTAAAGAGTCACAAAAGGACACACACAGGAGAGAAACCTTACAAGTGTGATGTTTGTGGAGCAAACTTTTCTGAGAATGCTGTTTTAAAAGGACACAAAAGGACACACACAGGAGAGAAACCTTACAAGTGTGATGTTTGTGGAGCAGAATTTTCTGAGAATGGGAATTTAAAGAGTCATAAAAGGACACACACAGGAGAGAAACCTTACAAGTGTGATGTTTGTGGAGCAGAATTTTATCGTAATTGTGATTTAAAGAGTCACAAGAGGACACACACAGGAGAGAAACCTTATAAATGTGATATTTGTGGAGCAGAATTTTCTCATAATTGTTCTTTAAAGAGTCATAAAAGGACACACACAGGAGAGAAACCTTACAAGTGTGATGTTTGTGGAGCAGAATTTTATCGTAATTGTTATTTAAAGAGTCACAAGAGGACACACACAGGAGAGAAACCTTATAAGTGTGATGTTTGTGGAGTAGGATTTTGTCGAAGGGGTACTTTAAAGACCCACAAAAGGACACACACAGGAGAGAAACCTTATAAGTGTGATGTTTGTGGAACAGATTTTTCTGAGAATGGTTCTTTAAAGAGTCACAAAAGGACACACACAGGAGAGAAACCTTATAAGTGTGATGTTTGTGGAGCAGAATTTTCTCAAAATGGTGCTTTAAAGAGACA
The DNA here is from genome assembly GCA_024509875.1 of Oreohelix idahoensis. Taxonomy (NCBI): domain Eukaryota; kingdom Metazoa; phylum Mollusca; class Gastropoda; order Stylommatophora; family Oreohelicidae; genus Oreohelix; species Oreohelix idahoensis. Next base: position 77,029 of record JAMPIV010011146.1, read on the forward strand.
CAAAAGGAAACACACAGGAGAGAATCCTTATGTGTGATGTTTGTGGAGCAGAATTTTCTCATAGTGGTGCTTTAAAGAGACACAGCCTTGGCCAACCCAAGCCAGGCTGACAAAGAAGGAGGGCGGCCTGCATGGAATCCATAAGGAGTCAGCCCCTCCACCATGCAAAGGCACAACAGGCCAATCACCTGTTTGCTTTAAACCACGATTAAGTGAACTACAAGAGAGAAAACTGGACTGATTCTAAAGGCGACAAACTGGAATGGACTACGGACTGTGACTTATGGAACTTGGAACACAAGAAGTATAAATGGGAAAGAAGAGGAGCTGGTGGAAGAGATGAGGAAAGCAAAACTAGAAATCCTGGCTATAATGGAAACAAAGAAAAATAGACAAGGAGTCATGGATCTTGATGGCAACACGCAGCTCTACAGTTGTGTACCCACATCTGAAAGAGCTAAAGGTGGCATTGGTTGCATTACAGCAAAAAAGCAAAAAGATAGTATCAAGGGATGGAACTTTGTCTCAGAGAGCAAAATGGTTGTAAAACTAAAAGAATGCGAAACAATAGTCAATCTGGTCATATTGTATGCTCCAAATGAGGATGAGAGAGCAGAGATCAAGGAGGAATTCTTTGAGCTATTTCACAGGACAGTGGATGACTGCCTAGATGAAATTATCATGCTCGGCGATTTCAATGCCAGAGTTGGAAATGCTAGATGGGGGTGGAGTTAGCAGAAGATATGAGAAGAAACTCTCAATGACAATGGAAAGCGACTCCTTAGATTCTGCAGTGAGCATTATCTGATCATTACAAACACAAAGTTCCCCCATAAGCGCATACATGCATACACTAGATGTGAACAAACAAGGAATAAGAATTCGGTGATTGACTATGCCATAGTTAGGAGGAGCTCATTCAAATATGTCCGGGATGCTAGAGTCTGGAGGGGGGCAGAGATTGGAAGTGATCACTACCTACTTACAATCAAAAGAACAACTAAACAGTACTAAGTAAATGAATGGGAGAAATGAGCATTAAGACCTACAAGCTGAGAGATCCAGAAATTAGGACCATATATCAGGGGCTTATTGCTACAGAAATATGCAATGATATATACAATACAGGATATTTACCACACGACATGAAGACATCAGTTTTTATAACATTGCCCAAAAAACCAAATGCAACAGAATGTTCAGACTTCAGAACAATCAGCCTGATGAGTCATGCAATTAAGATACTGCTCAAAATCATACAGGAAAGAATAAAAAGTAAAGTAGACAGCGAAATCCAAGAAGAACAGTTTGGTTTTAGACGGAACAGTGGAACAAGAGAGGCAATATTTTGCCTAAGAAGATTAGCAGAAAAATATACAGACGTCCAAAAAAGTATGTATATGTGCTTCATTGACTATAAGAAGGCTTTTGACAGAATCCATCATGAGAAAATAATTGAATGCCTCAAAGACATAGGTATTGATGGAAAAGATATAAGAATACTCAGTAACCTTTATTGGGAGCAAACTGCCACAGTAAGATCGGGAAGGAATTATTCACCATACATAGACATAAAAAGAGGTGTCAGACAAGGTTGTGTGCTGTCCCCCCTGCCTATTTAATTTATACACCGAAAAAATTTTCAAACAGATACAGGAAATACCAGGACTGAACATCAGTGGAAGATCAATAAACAACCTTAGATATGCAGATGATACCGTGTTGTTAGCTGAAAGCGAACAGGAGTTACAAGAACTAGTGAAGCAAGTGAACAGTATAAGTCATGAATATGGACTCGACATTAATATTGAGAAAACTAAAAACTATGATAATTAGCAAAACAGACGATAAACCCACATTAAAAGATAAGCGTAAATGGGAAAATCCTGGAACAAGTCAAGAGCTACGTATATCTTGGTCATATAATAACAGAAGATGGCAGATGTGAAACAGAAATCAAGAAGAGAATAGGAATGGCCAAAGCTACATTCAACAACATGAAACATATACTGACATCCAAACAGTTATCTCATAAATTAAAACAGAATCATAAAGTGTTATATATATTCTGCATTTCTGTATGGTGCAGAAACATGGACGATGAATAAGCATTTGGAAGAAAGAATTGAGGCTCTTGAAATGTGGATATATAGAAGAATGGGGTGTATCTCATGGAAAGAGATGAAAACAAATAAGGAGGTCCTAGAAAATCTAGGTATGAAAAGAGAACTAATGAGAGAGGTCAAAGTTCGGCAGCTAAAATACTTTGGCCACATAAAAAGGCATAACACCTTGCAGAAGACCATAACAGAAGGGAGAGTTGAAGGCAAACGTGCAAGGGGAAGACAGCGCTATAATAATAAATTCTTTAAGCACCAAACACGGCGCATAAGGCAGAAACCAGTGCTCTCCAGGTTGTTCGTTGTGACGCCACTCCTCTTAGCTCTTGCACATTATTTAGGCCCAACGTTCTTCCTTCTCTTATTATTGTTCTTCTGAGTGTTTCTTTTGGTCTTCCTTTTTTCCTCTTACCCTCAGGAACCCAAGTGAGCGCCTGTAGTGGTATTCTGTGGGAAGATAACATCAAGAGATGGACGGGAAAGAGTCTATCAGAGTGTACCACCAAGACAAGAGACAGAAGACGTTGGAGATCCATTACAGCCAACCTTCGTTGTGGAGATGGCAACTGATGATGATGATGATGATTGCTACAGTGGTGAGAAACACAGAAGAACAACCTGATGACTTGGAAACCCTGTGGCTTAAATTCAAGGACATCATAAAGACAGCTGCTGCTGAAGCATGTGGTGGTCCGACTTGAAAACAAGAGAAAGAGGACACCTTGGTGTACAAAAGAAAATAAGAGAGAAGAAAATGGCATGGAAACAATACTTAGGAGCTAAAAACACAGCAGGACAAATAGAGAAATATTGAGAATATGTGACGCTCAGAACAGAAGCAAAGAACAAGGTGCTAGCAGCAAAACAGAAGTCCTGGGAAGAACTTGGAGAAAAGCTAGAAAAATATGTGCAAGAAAACCAGAAATTATTCTATAAGACCCTAAAGAAAATGAGGAAGGAAAAACAATGCCCTCTCAAATTTTTAAATGACAAGCAAGGCAAATTGCTTACTGCCCCAAAGGAAGTAATGGAAAGAATATTTCTCAGAACTCCTTGATGGTGAGCAATGTCAAGCATCAGAAATGATAACCACTAACACAGAAGAGAAACCAATGGTGGTGAAGATGACATGAAGATGGAAGAACTGAAGGCAGCACTGGAGAAAATCAAGATGGGCAAAGCAGTTAGGCATGATGGTATAACACCAGAAATGGTTAAGTACATGGGAGCATCAGGCGACCATTACTCTTAAGGGTCCTACAGGCAGCGTGGTGCAACAAGACCATACCAAAGGATTGGGAGATTGCCATCATAACACCAATTTTCAAAAAGGGTGACAATCGACAATGTGGAAACATAGAGGCATATCCCTTCTCAGTGTCCCTGGTAAAATCTGCTCTTGAATCCTAGAGCAGAGAATCCGATGCCTAGCTGAGCCACAGTTAAATGAGGTCCAGTGCAGATTCTGAGAAAACCAAAGTACTCAAGACCTAATCTTCACACCCAGATAGCTGAGTGAAAAGGCCTTTGAGTATAAGAGAAAGATCCATCTTTGTTTCATACATCTGGAAAAGGCGTCTCCTGGAGCAAGCTTTGGGACTGTTTGGCAAGGAAGAACATTCCAGCACCTCTGATTCATGCTATACAGACCTTCTACAAGTCTTGCAGAAATTATATGAAGACAGAAACCATAAATCAGAAGAGTTCAGGACCACCACTGGTGTAAGACAAGGTGATATCCTGTCGCTTTATCTTTTCAGGCTAGCGTCCTGAAGTTCGCGTGGTGCGGACATGTTTTTATTTGGCTCTACATTTTGGATATTTTATTTTAAGTTGTTCCCATTTAATATGGATGGTTTATGCATCCCTGTGTTGGCAGTTTTGTTTGACATACAATGAAATTGTTTATATTGTAATTGTATTAAAGTCATGTATTAATATTGTGTTTTTTCTGTATGGAATGACGGTATTGTGTCCTGCCACCATTTGTCGATAAATCGAAAATTACTCCAACAATTGTTACACATTCCAAATTCTGACGGTGACCTTCTGGCTAGGGAAGAATAGACAATGTTAAATTACAGGGCTTGTCAGCCCTCAAGCATGTAATTTGATCATGGCAAGCAAGAAGAACAGCGTCGTCGTATCAGGGATAGTAAAACCATCCAGAGATGGAAGATTACGCCCCTTTACAGTCGTTAAGAGCTACTGCCTTAACAAAGAAAAAGCCGTACAAAGAAAACTTCACGCCTGGAGCAACCCTCCACATCTGATCATCAAACAAATGAACAAGGGTCAATGTTGCTCTGTTGAATTCCATAACAGTCAACATTACGAAATTTTCAAACACACTTGCCTAGAATACTACAAAAGTTGTTCCATTGAAACCCGGAGCGATCAACTAAACGCTATTGTTGAGGATAAAATAAGCACGGACCTCCTCACAATACATCTGTATCACACAAAAAATAAGATTTTAGCCCAAGGAGCGACAGAGTGCGTACAGACATGGTTGGACGTCGAATTTTCTCACCTCCAAAGATCAGCTCTAGATAAAACCATGATTGTAACTGATCCTACTTCTTCTCCAACAATGATAGGAGACGAGTCTACCAACGCAAAATCTCAACTAACCATTGAAGCCAGTCCTCCTACCCCTGATCTACCACCACCATCCTGTGATCCAACACCACCCACTTTTGATCCAACACCACCCATATTTGATCCATCAGGACCCACCTTTACCCCTGATTTACCATTGTTGTCACTATCACTCCGCCCCACCTCACCACTTCGGTGTACTACAAACCCACCGATGCACACAGTTACCTCCTTTATACTTCCTCTCATCCTCCGGCTTGTCGGGACTCCTTGCCTTTCTCACAACTTCTCCGCCTCCGTCGGTTATGCCAAGATGATGACAACTTTCTATGCCGAGAACAAGAAATGTTGGACTTCTTCCGTAACAGACAGTATCCAGAAGATGTTCTTACCTCTGCCTTAGAACGTGTTCTCCCTATCTCACGTCTAGAGGCCCTCAAACCCAGCCAAAAAACCTCCTCTAATAGAGTCAAGTTAATAATGACCTATCACCCTCACAGCACTGCTGTCAAAAGGATCCTGTTTCGCCACCTACCTCTCCTCCAAGCTGACCCAGTGGCGCTGGAAGCATTTAGTGAGCCACCCTTGCTGGCATATAGACGGGACAAAAATTTGAGATACCTCCTAGTCCACAGCCGTCTGAAAACCGTCAACGATGGCCACTTTGGAACCAAGCCATGTAACCGTACACAATGTAAGACATGTCAGTATGTAATCGAAACACATTCAGTCTCGTTCCCTAACGCCAAGTTCACCATCACCCATGGCTTCACATGTGAGTCACGCAACGTCATTTATGCTATTATATGCAAACGTTGCACCATTACGTACATCGGCCAAACAGGCACACGACTGGGTGACCGATTCTGCAGACACCTCTATGACATCTCTCAGTTTAATTCCACACCTATGGCCATCCACTTCAATGGCCCTGACCACCACGGTGCCACTGACATCCAGGTGACAGCCATCAGATACTGTTCCTCGGACGCCAACAGTCGGTTTCGCCAGGAACAACGCCTCATCCATCTTATGGGTTGCCTCAAACCACACGGTTTGAATACCCTTCATTCTTTTGTCTGAGACGCCTTTCTCTATCGAGTCCCTGTTGTATGACTTTCTACTTTGATGCGATCACCCTTTTTTTTTTCTTTTTTTTAAATTACCATTTTTTTAATTTAATAATTTTATTTATTTTTTTTTATTTTTTTTATTTTTTATTTTGTTTTATTAAAAAAAATTTTTTTTATTTTTTTTTATTTTTTAAATTATTTTTTTCCTTTATTATTTTTTATTTTATTTATTTCTTTAATTAGTTTTTATTTTTATCTATTTATTTATTTGTTTTAAATTTATTTATTATTATTATTTATTTATTTATATTTTATTTAGGCCCTATTTATTTATATTTTATTTATTATTTATTGATTACTTTCTTCTCACTCTTTTCCAGTCCTTGTTTTCATTATTTCTTATTTTTATATACTATCAACTTCCTCTTTCCAGTTTAGTGGCAGCCATCTTGCTTTGCTTCACATGTGACTGGACTTAATATTAAGGGAGTTTCTTTTCTCTTATTTTTATAGTTTCATGTTCTCTACTTAATTCTCATTTTCTTTCCCTCCTGTCTCTTGTTTGTCTGTCCCTGATGAAGGCCTTGTGGCCGTAACGTAGGTCTTTCTTGTCCTTCTCCTTGTAAGACGTATTACTATTTGTGTGTGTGTGTTTTTTTTTTTTTCAACTGATTTACCACCACCAACCTGTAATCCAACACCACCCACTTTTGATCCAACACCACCCATATTTGATCCATCAGGACCCACCTTTACCCCTGATCTAACACCACCTACCTGTGATCCAACACCACCCACTTTCGATCCAACTCCACCCATACTTGATCTAACAGGACCCACCTTTACCCCTGATCTAACACCACCAATCTGTGATCCAACAACACCCACTTTTGATCCAACACCACCCATATTTGATCCAACAGGACTTACCTCTAATGGACTGACAGCTCAAAAGCCCACAATAAATTATCTATAAGTTCACATCAACCAACCAACTGAAGTCAGCGTAAACCACACTTTGAAAGATGCATTCATCACTTCTTCAGATAACCCATCCAATATGAACGAGACCAATCCATCCTGCCTCCCAGATACAGCTATTTTCCAAGTCAGTGTAAACCACACTTTGGGTGATGTATTCTCCAATTCTTCAGATAACCCATCCAATATGAACGAGACCAGCCCATCATGCCTCCCAGATACAGCTACTTTCCAAACAAAAGTGCCTGTCAATAGCGCAGATGTCTACTCATGCTCCACAAAATATCTATTAGCAAATGAGTGTGTTATGGAACAACTAAGCCAACGAACAGAGAAACACTTCTGTCAGGAGCTGGAAACTATAATTGAAAGTTCTCTGAAAAACGTGGTTGAAAAATTCAAGCAGGATATAGAAAGTTCACTGAAAACAAAGCTTGAAACACTGAGATGTGAAGTTATGACTCTCCGCAGAGAAAACACAAGGTTGGTTCATCACCTAGACCACCTATCTATTTCAAGTAATAAGAAAAAAGAAAATGGGGAGCTGACTGACACGAAATCCTGCTTGTTCTTCACTAAGTTTGTCACTGAAGCATAATATGTATACACATTCTTCGTTCATGAATGAACTAACGGGTAACTGGATCAGCCAATGAAAACGCAGGAGCTTGCAGCAGCCGATCAATAAAGTCATGGCGATTTAATATCTTCTCTTCTTTGATCCTTAGCCGCCGACCGTCAAAGCAGTCAGTGGCCATCACGCCTAGTGGCGTCTTGTAGGGCAACAACAAATTGATTCCACTTTGGAATCAATGGTCGGCGGCCATCCTTCATACATTGCCCCAACTTTGGTTCATTCTTTGCATCTCAGCCTCCACAGTCTTCCGCCAGGTTGTTTTTGGTCGGCCTCTCTTTCGTTTTCCTTCAGGGGTCCAAAGCATAGCTGTTCTTGTGATGGCATCGGGGTCTCTTCTGAGGACATGGCCAACCCAGCTCCAGCGTCTGCCAGCTATGATGGTGTGCATGTTCTCTTGCTTGCTCCGAGCAAGCAGATCTTGGTTGGTGATGGTATTCGGCCAAAAGATTCGGTGAAATTTTTTTAGGCATGTTGTGTGAAAAGAGGACAATTTCGACATTTCCTTCTCTGTAACTCTCCATCATTCTGCACCATAGAGAAGCACAGAAAGCACACAGCTCTGATATAATCTTAATTTTGTGCTTGTGCTGTATTGAGAGGACTTCCAGATGTTGTTTAGGCTAAAAAAGGCTGTTCTTGCCTTATCGATTTAATATGGCGAGCTGAATCTGTTAGGGACCGAAGAAGCATCAGAACTGAGGAATGCAGTAAGCGACCTTTAGCTTGACTGCTTGCGCCAGAGTCAGCGAACCAGAGCTGACCAAGACCATACTCTACCTCCACGTAGTGGTCCTGGAAATATGCTGCATCACTGCAGTCTGGCTGAGAGAGTAGGGATCGAAGAGGAAAGGCTAACCCGTTCCCAAATATGATATGCCAAAAACGGATGTGTCGGGCCGAAAGGCCCAGCTATCGCAGCTTTGCTGTAAACTGCGACACAACGTAACAAACGTCCTTTTTAGGTCAAACGTAGGAGAAGAAGAATCTGTTAGGAGTTTAAGTTTGAATTAGGTGGATTGTAAGATATTGCATTGTCGCAGAGGGATATAAATTAGTTCGTTAATTGAAAAGTAGATCCAGTAATATACCCATTCCAGTCTAATCTGTGCTTAATATCTATCCACGAGAGTTCAAATGAGTCAACACAAACCTGAGATCTTGAGTGCAGATCACTAAGTGTTGCCTAAAACCTTACATGAGCCTATACAGTGTCATCTGTAATTCAATCTTAGTTCCTCTCAGGTATGAGTGGGCTGATGCAAAGATCCTCAGCAGACAGTGTTGTGTGTGTCATTCTAACAAGAACAGATCTTACTCCAAAGATAAGTGCAAACTGCAGCATATGCGAGCAGTCAAAAGTTGATGATGATAATAACTGTCGTTTTTTCATAGCTAGAGAATAGTGAGACCAGAACATTTGACACTTTTATTTCAATGCAAATAGAAGATCGAAGGACGTTTTTTATTTCAGTAAATTGTGTAGATATAAATTCACCATCACTCAAAATTTTGTAAAATATTTCTTCATTGATTACCATCTTCCAACATTCACAATTCAGCACACATAAAGATAGATATTCATAATAAATAAATCTAGAATTGTACTCAGCTGACTCATTTTATATTGTGGAAGTTGAGTTTTGTTCTGATTTATTTCATTATCACATGTAGTTACATAGCGAAGGTGGCAACTTAAGTTCGGACTTTACTTCGAATACTATCTAAAGCAGAGACTTTTACAGATGTGGCTATCCTGTGATACCAGTGTTCCTCTTGTACACTGGAACTTCAGTATTTTCATATAGAATTCTAGTTCTGGTTCTTCAGTACTAATACTGATACTACACATTATAAATACCTTTCACTACAGTCATCCACCGCCTTTTTAATATGGATTTGATGAATGTTTTTTTTTCTGCCACTGACAGGGCTCATTCTATGCTGATGCAAGAATAATTCTTGGTATAGACTGGATCCGCTTTGTTTTGCTGAATGGAGAAACCAGTTTCATTTCGCTTGAGAACATGCAAATCGCATTTTCCTTGGACTACACCAGGGTTCTCCACTATCAACAGTGCTGTTTAACATCTGTACAGCAGAAGTGGCAAACTTTTAACAAATAGGACTTGGGCGAACATTAACCTTCACAGATAACATACTCATTAACAGAACTGGCTCAGACGGACAGGAAATGGTCCAAGGCATACAATATACTGTGCTTTGTTCATTTCTCAGTGCTGCAAAGTATACAAAATTACTAAAATCATCTGTCTTTCCTAAAACCTACAATCAGTGTCACTCATAATTTTTGAATATTATAAGCACGTAGTTCTAGAACCATTCTGTGGAAATGTGTTATTAGTATTCGTGGGGTTTTTTCATTCTGATTTTCTGGTAATAAAAATAGGCTAATGTGTTTTTTTTTTTAAAGTTTTAGCTGACTGGACTTATAGGATAAAACGTCTGATGACGATAGTAAAGAATTCACGTTATATTTCATTTGTGCATATTTGTTAGTGTCTATTACTTTAATCAAATACGACAAAGCCAACAGATGTCGACAAATTTAATAGCTATTTAAGGAAAGGAGATCATTGTTTAGGCAGCGCTTATGGACAGATTAAATACTAATTTTCATTGTGCGCTGATGAGGGCGGGCGAGTTACATAACTCAAACCCGTCTAAACTCAGCTGCCAGTGCAATTTGTTGACGGGTAGGAGTAAGGAAACACTGCGTGCCTTTTAAATTTAATCAGGACTGACGGAGTGGTGAAGAGATCGTCTTGTCCCCGTCTGTGTGTAGATAAAAGATAAGCATAATTTTTATATAAATGTTTCTTGTATTCTTCGCAGACCTGATCACAAGGGCGTCCCCCGGTCTTTTTCTGATTGGCTAATTTTGTTTCTTTTTCTTGGCTTGTGTGTCACAAATTTTATTTGTGATCGTGTACTACCCAAAGATACATGAGAAACATATTTACTTATTAAGTTTAACTGGACTTACAAAATCCATATATTTTTCCAATTTTCACCAGTCCTCTGGGGTGTACAAAATAACATTATTATTCCCGACTTCTGACAGTCGTATTCAAGCGGAGTTATCCAGATGTTACGCTTTGCAGAATCGGAGCTCTAACATATCCGATAAGTCCGATAGGATTATCATCATTTGTAACATTTTTTTAGCAATCAGATGTTTCCCAATACTAGAAGTGTTTTCCTCTTTTAACTGTTAACCCCAAGAGCATGTTCCTACATCAACTATTCGCGGTGACATTTTGTTCATCCAGGAAAAAAAAACACCAGATTCGGCGTTCACCTTACTAGTCTTTGTTAGAGGATGAACTGAGGCCAATTTGGGAAGTGAACTGGATTATATATATATATATATATATATATATATATATATATATATATATATATATATATATATATATATATATATATATATATATATATATATATATATATATATATATCAAGTAAAGAAATCAAGACAAGACTTGAGATGGCCTCAGCTGCCATGACAAGGTTGAATGTGATCTGGAAAAGTAACATCAGTTTTCCTGTGAAGATCAAATTATACAAATCACTTGTATTATCTATTCTCTTGTATGGGTGTGAGGGCTGGACACTCACTGCAGATACGGAGTGAAGGATTCAGGCTTTCGAGCATAAATGTTATAGAAGAATTTTACGCATTTGCTATAAAGAGCACAAAACAAATGTCTATGTTAGAGAGAAGATAAACACCTATGCAGGCCACCAAGAACCACTTTTGTCAATAGTGAAACGTCGAAAGCTTGCCTGGTTTGGGCATGTAACTCGTCATGACTCCCTTTCGAAAACGATCCTTCAGGGAACAGTCGAAGGTAAACGGAGAAGAGGAAGGCAGAGAAAATCCTGGGCTGATAACATCAAAGAATGGGCAGGACACGGTTTCTCCACACTTGTACACATTGCTGAGGGTAGAGAGCAGTGGAGGACCCTGTCTGCTGATGCTTCCACCATGGCACCCCTACGACCCATGACGGGTTACGGGCTGAGATGAGATGATGATGATCATCATCATCATCAGTTGCCATCTCCACAACGAAGGTTGGCTGTAATGGATCTCCAACGTCTTCTGTCTCTTGTCTTGGTGGTGCACTCTGATAGACTCTTTCCTGTCCATCTCTTGATGTTATCTTCCCACTTATAGCGCTGTCTTTCCCTTGCACGTTTGCCTTCAACTCTCCCTTCTGTTATGGTCTTCTGCAAGGTGTTATGCCTTTTTATGTGGCCAAAGTATTTTAGCTGCCGAACTTTGACCTCCCTCATTAGTTCTCTTTTCATACCTTGATTTTCTAGGACCTCCTTATTTGTTTTCATCTCTTTCCATGAGATACGCCCCATTCTTCTACATATCCACACCTCAAGAGCCTCAACTCTTTTTTCCAAACGCTTATTCATCGTCCATGTTTCTGCACCATACAGAAGTGCAGAATATATATAACACTTTATGATATATATATATATATATATATATATATATATATATATATATATATATATATATATATATTCAGGGATAATTGTATTTCCAAGTAATATCACCAAGAGTAGGTAAGAGTGAGTGAGTGGCCACTGTATGAAAGAGTGCATGGGTATTTTTTTTTGTTTCAGAGAATTTTCTAACATTGGATTTGCTTAAACTTGTTAACTTTATTGTGTAGCATATAGTAGGAACTTGTTTACTTTACTGTCTACTCTGTAACATAGTGCTAACCTTTAACCTTTGGGTTATTAACTTTGGGTTCTTTTGTCCATCGGAAGAGGACGCATTTATTCTGCTATTTCATATGTATGAAAATCTGATTTTATTTGATTTGTCTTTAGATATTTGGTGTTGTCGAGTTTAAATGATAATACACTACAAAGAAACTTACCGTTGTGGGTTGGTCAGACCTATACCCACTTAACTGTAGTTTTTTCACATTTGTATGTCTTGTTGTCGCATAGCTCTGTGTGTGTGTGTTTGTGTGTGTAGGTAAACTTATATATTATTGATAGGGAGATAAAAGCTGTCTTGCACTAAAAGTACAGTCTTACGGATGGGCTGGAAGAGATTACCTAATCACTCCAGAAACAGATCTTTTTTTCTCAATTCTACCACCTGTGAAAGAAATCTATTTCTATACCATCTCGCATATCTGTCGACATCCACTCTACATACTCAGATGGGCCAAATAAAACAATTAACCTTCCGTACGACACTGTATTAGGTGTGGCAGATATTTATGATTAATAAATTTCTATATCTATTCTTTATTCTACACTTGTCTTTTACCTTTCTTTTGCTCTTTTACCTTTATTTTGCATACGCTAGATTTTAGCAATTCAAACCTTTGTCATTTCCTTTCTAATTTAATTGCATTCTCTTTGATGCAGGTTTACGAGCAGACCCGATTAGCATAAGTGAGCTGGTTACCTGTATCTTGAACTCCAGTGATCAAGAATCGCTGTAATAGATCGGACAGCGACCATGGAAGTTGAGTACTAAGGGCAGACAAGTGTCTATTATCTTTTCCTAAGTCGTTCACTGATAGTAAATTAACACACGGTGTGAACGAGTAGCTCAAACAGGGGCTCGCTCATATTTCATTTATAACCGAGTCTGCAGGCAGTAATAGTTAAGTCCGTACGCAACAGAAAGAGTCTGGCTTCGGCATTGGTGTGAAGAAATGCATTTGATTCACAGAAACAAGATAGGGAATATGCAGATTTTCCCAAAGGTGCAAACATATGGCAAATGAGTCTGTTTTCTGGTTTTAGACGTAATATTTTCCTTTGATTTCAGAGAGATTTTTTTTTTCGTACGCCCGCTAATACTCGAGGCGAAATCTCAGGTTATTATTTATGTCTAACCTGACATTGATTTTACGTGAGTATCCCTTTATTTCTTGTACAGAGACAGGTGTCCCTCGCCATTCAGGCAGATACTCGCCAATTTCGGAGGTACCCATTGCAGCTGGGTCGGCTCAGGAGCCGCCAGTCCCTGGTCGACGACACTTCTTCAAATGTTCTCGCCAGGTCTCGAGTTAATCCAGTCCAAATCCCGGTCGACGAAAAATCCTCAAATGCCGTCGCCCGGGTTTGATCCTGTATCACCCGGTCGCCAGAGCGGTGTTGTAACCACTACGCTAGCGCGGCTCCCCAGAGAGATATATACCACGGAAATCTGACTCTAATTCATTCAGACTCCACAGTCTCACTAGACAACCTAGCTAAGTTTCTAGAAATCACTTTTTATTTAAGTAGAATTTCTCAGTTTGCGTTGGAGAATAGTCTTTAAGTATTTCTGTGTGAGGTACATATATTGATAGTATTTGTGAGTGATTTAAGTGGTAAATCGCCTATTATATCTTCACTAGATTTCTGCGCAGAGTGTTGTAATGGATAAGTCAGTTATAATTCTCTAAGTTTACTGTGTTACAGTGGATAGCAAAATAAATTATAATTTCTAGCTAAAACTCATTCAGCTATAAATAAATTTAACTAAATTGCTAGTAACCAGTCAGAAAATAATTTAACTAACTAAGTAAATGCACTGATTCATCATTGAGTACTGATGAAATATGTATGTATTTCTAATTCATGATGACTGATTTTTTTAATGACTATAATTTATTTCACGGGAGTTTTAAACAATAAGACAAGCTCTAAGCTTGCAGTTTATAATTTAAGTTAAATAACCGAAGTGAATATTATATTCTACGCGAGGTAGGATAGGATTTGGGTATTATATTATGATTTAGTATTCTGTATGTTCTTTTTCTTTATACAGTATCTGGGTAAAGCCAAACATCTACCAGCAGTTTCAGCACATATGAAAATAATCATAGAAGAAACACTTTTAGGACTTAAATACGTGGGTTTACAAGTTAAAACCGGTGTGGCATTGTGTTTGCCTCCAGAAAGAAACGAAGTACCAATTTCACGAACTTTAAGACTAAATGCAGTAACTGGGCCTATCGAGCCAGATTACATTTCTTCCCTAAATCTCATGTACATTCAGCCCCTGTGGTGAAATATTACAAACAATAACATTTCCGACGTTTTTGACTAATTGTGGTGTGACCAAGAATTTTATATTGAGAGAAGTTATCAACCTGTCATTTCCTAACTACTGGAAACCTCGTGATTCTGACACTGTGAGCCCATTTAAAATTTCTTACCTGAACTGATTCAAGTGACATTAACAGTAATCTGAAAATATAGTTATAAAGTGAATGCTCCACGGAACATTGGATAAAACCTGTATCTGCAGAGCTGGGATTCTCTTTATCAAAAGAAATACAGATTAACTGGGTGTGTGTGTGTGTCCTAAAATCTGCGCAAGAAGGTGAAAAACATCAAGTTTGTAGGTAAGAATGTACGCCAGTGGCCACTGCAAAATGAACAGAGAGAAAGCAGAACGAGAGATTCTTCTCATTGAAATGTATGCACCCACCGTTGTAATTTCATTTTTTTAAGGTTGTTGCTAATGATGTTTTCCTCTAAGGATAGATTAATGTATTAACTCTGTTCTTAACCATAGAGGGAAATCTTAGACCATAGCGTATAAATCTGTGATTCTTTGGGGCTAAAACTTTTCTTCTAACGGGATTGTGGGCTCAACAGAGGGGGAAAGGATTACACCTATGGGTCTATTATTCTTTTAGTAATTCATTAACCTATGTGTATTTATATGTGATTGATATTCTAACATTTAAGTGTTGTGGTGACTTTTCTTATGATAAAATAAAATTTACATAAACTTTATCCAAGTGTGTCGGTCAGCTCGTTCCATAATATCTATATTTATTGTTGTAGTTTTCACGTCTGTGCGTCTAACTTTCGGTACTTATGTGTGTGTATGTGAGTGGTAGATATATATTAATATATATTCTCGTAGACTGTCTGACTAATCTAGATCTGTTGTAGAGATAGGCTGACCGAGAGAGGCTTCTTGAGTGTCAGGGACAGACTCTATTATTTTCCAAAACCTCACTCGTGAAATCTATTTCTATTATTATCTCCCACTGAGCTATCACCTGTTCTATTTCTATTCAGAAGGGACCAACCAAAGTCTTAATTCTCCTATCACAAATCTATGACATTAGGGTCTAAAACATCTTTAGAGCTTGCCTACTGTTTGAATCTACTTCAGGATCATACGATGTATCTGAACCAAAATATGTGAACATGTTCACTATATATCCAGTTGTGGAATCACATAAACCAATTACTTTTATGTGATATTTGCTTGGTTTAGGTGGATTATGTTGCTTGCATTGCCATCTGCTTTTGTACCTGGACAGCGTACACCAAATAAATTTTTCGTCTGTAACAGTCTTTAATTTTGCAAACACATTGTTACCCTCTGCATTTCGCCCAATTCCATCAAACATTATGTTACACTTATCCCCAGTAGTCGGCGTCTGTGGCCTAATGGATATGAACGCAGTTTCATAATCCAGATATACCAGGTTCGAAACCTGCTGCTGGCGGTTTGGTAGCAGATCGCTTTGTGTGGATTTTTAACAATGGTATAAGCGCCGTACCGTTCAGAAAGCAATGGCAAACTACTGAATGAAACAATTGCCTAGAAAAATCAGAAACAGCCAATAAAAGCTGGGGTTGATTGCTACGTCCTGTAAAGGATAAGAAACTAACTATCCCCAGTAAATGCAACACACTTCTCCAAGAGGTCATATGTTATCATTGTGTCTGTTACATATTTTGAAATTGTTTCTGCTGTCTCATTTTTTGTATTCTGCATCTCAAATAACTTAGACTGTAGTCCGCCAACTTTCCAGTCAAAATACTGAATGATTATTGGAAATATTTTGACAGAGCCGTGATTGCTTCCATCAGTGGAAACTCCATAGTATGGAATGTTGCTTTCCTTCAGTGCTTCCAAAGCTGCTTCAGTAGAATGCTGTGCAATCACAGAAATGATAATAGCAGCTGTTTTGGTTATGGCACATGCAAATTTGCTGGCAATTTCTGAATCGTGGAAAGCATTCTTGAGTAACACTGTAGTACAATCCATTGATCTGAAAGAGTTGTGATGTTTTACAGTATGAAAAGCAAAAGCACCCTCTGCCGCGGCAACTTGAAACCGTTCCTCGCTTATTTCTTTAGTAAAAAATGTCAATTTTGATTGCAAACATTCAGACGCAAGTGCTTTCTTGTGCTTGTCTGTGTCTATCTTTTTTTTTTTTTTAAATCAGCTGCACCTTTATTTGCTACTGATACAAATGTGCCGCCTCTGCATTCTGCTTCATACTCTTGTCGACCCCTGGAAAAGCACTGACATTTTTTTTTCAATTCATCCGTGAACAGACACTTCCGTTTTGGCATTTTGAGCGGATATCTGTAACATAAATATAATTTAATGCCATTAATCAATGATACATTCGATGATAAAGTTAAAATTATTTGTAAAAACAGACGAGGTTTGAATTTTAACAAACCATTTCTATACTAATAACTACTCGTGTATTTTTCCATAATAAACAAATTGCAATAAATATAAAAGCAGTACGAACTAAGGTTAATATTATCTGTAATTTGCTAAAGACAACGAAGTTATAAGTGACTTAATCCAGCCCCAAGTTCTTATTCGTGCCGTTTTGTCTATTAGATTTTCCCCTAACAAATGCCAATAAACCTAAACAGCGGTTAACCTGGGTTAAAATATGATAGTAATCTATTATAAACTATCGAACAACATGACAACTTACGGAAGTGTTGATGGCAATTTGCGCGATCCGTCGATTTTGCGTTGATAAACATTCTTAATTCTGACAGAATTTCTGTACTCAGACATCGGATTCCAGTAAAGATTTTTCAAAATGGTGTCTTTCACGTGAGTAATTATTGGTGAATAGCCATAAGAAACATGTTCCGACCAACATTACGTTAAATGGGCAAACGTTAGAAGAAGTTAACACCTTTAAATATCTCGGGTCCACTATATGTAGTGATGGAAGATCAAATAAAGAAATCAAGACAAGACTTGAGATGGCCTCAGCTGCCATGACAAGGTTGAATGTGATCTGGAAAAGTAACATCAGTTTTCCTGTGAAGATCAAATTATACAAATCACTTGTATTATCTATTCTCTTGTATGGGTGTGAGGGCTGGACACTCACTGCAGATACGGAGCGAAGGATTCAGGCTTTCGAGCATAAATGTTATAGAAGAATTTTGCGCATTTGCTATAAAGAGCACAAAACAAGTGTCTGTGTTGGAGAGAGGATGGACGCCTGTGCAGGCCATCGGGAACCACTTTTGTCAGTGGTGGAACGTCGGGGGCTTGCCTGGTTTGGGCATGTGGCTCGTCATGACTCCCTTTCGAAAACGATCCTCCAGGGAACAGTCGAAGGTGAATGGAGAAGAGGGGGGCAAAGAAAATCCTGGGCTGATAACATCAAAGAATGGGCAGGACACGGTTTCTCCACACTTGTACGCATTGCTGAGAATAGAGAGCAGTGGAGGACCCTGTCTGCTGATGCTTCCACCATGGCACCCCTACGACCCATGACGGGTTATGGGTTGAGATGAGATGATGAATTTAGCCAATCACATAAAAGCCGGATATTTCAACATTTTAAAAAATCCTGCCGGACGCTCAGTTTAGGCGCAAAAAGCCGGGCAGATCCGGCCAAATCCGAATGCCTGGCCAACCTAGAATAGAGAGCAGTGGAGGACCCTGTCTGCTGATACTTCCACCATGGTACCGGTACCCCTACGACCCATGACGGGTTACGGGTTGAGAAGAGATGAAATTATTTTCCCCATTCGCCAACATTCATCCACTTATGCCAATGTATTGAAATGATATAAACCAGCTTATTGCCATGTATTGTCAAATTTTCTGTTCAAATTCAGACAAATATCTCACTGGCACAAGATATGGCTCGCAGATACATGTAAGGGAAAATGTGGTATGTACAGTAGTTCTACTCGTGGGTTACAGTGAGTTTAAGCTGTTTGACAAAACTTGAAACTGACTTGTGGTAAGGTTAAGGCTAGCTACAATGTAAGTACCAATAGTCTGGCAACATAAGAGTGCAAAAAGCCTTATCCAAGCTTCTATTATTTTTTTTTAATTTATAAATAAAAATAGTCAGTTTAGCCTCAGTTATAAATTACAATATTGGCCCTTTGGTGCCTTCAAGTCCAAATAATTTCTTCAGTTGCAGAAAACGTTGTGTGGCTTCACTTTTCCTGTCCAGTAGCTGTAAATAATGTTAATTTAAATTTCTAACTATAGTGAGTGTTTGCATGTGTGTGTTTTCCATTTACTAAATGTTGTCTGTTCGTACCTATCACAGTGTAACATGCCTTCCATCACTGTTTTTTTCCAAGCTATTATGTCTTTTTATATGACCGAAAAATTTCAGCTTCCTTATTGCGATGGTATTTAGGAGCCAATGTTCCTGTACGTTTAGTGAGTGCAGTACTTCTCTGTTGGTCTTTTTTTCTGTCCAGGGTATTCTCAACATCCTTCTGTAGCATTTCATTTCGAATGATGTAATCTTTTTTGCAACTGTTTTATTGAGTGTCCAAGTCTCGCAGCCGTATGTTGCCACTGGGAATATACATGCTCTGATCAGTTGTAACTTTGTTTCTTTGCTTGTGCCTTGCCATAGGTTTTTCATCTGTATTAGTTTATGTGAAGCAATTGCAAGTCTTCTTTTAATTTCTACTGCACAGTCGCCAGAGCTGTTGATGATTGATCCTAAGTATTCGAATTCATTAACACTTTCCAGTTCTTCGTTATCAATTTCAATTTCTGGTTTGGTCTTTACTTTGTCTGTTGTCAATACTTTAGTCTTCTTGGTGTTTAGGTATAGATTCTGGGCCTCGCTGTGTTTTTTGGTGGACAGAAGTAATTGTTCAAGTCCTTCTGGGTTGGTCGATAGGAGGACTGTGTCGTCAGCATATCTGATTTCCGGGATCTGGTACCCGCCGATGTTAAATGAGTCAAACTCTGTGTGTTCTTGGTCATCTCTTACATTTCTCATGATATTCTCGGCATAAATGTTAAACAGGTAAGGGGAAAGGGTACAGCCTTGTCTTACTCCTTTCTGTACTTCAAACCATTCTGATGTTTCCCCCTCTATTCTTACGGCTGCCTGTTGTTCTTGGTACAGCAGTGTGATGAGTTGTATAAGGTGGTTTGGAAATCCCATATTTTTCATAATAGCCCATAACTGCTGATGTTGTACACAATCGAAAGCTTTGGTGTAATCAATGAAACAAGTATGTAGATCAACGTTGAATTCTCTACACTTTTCTATGATGATCCTCATGTTAAATATATGACCTCTAGTGCCTCTACCTGGTCGAAAACCCGCCTGTACTTCGTTTATTTCTGTTTCTAGCTTTTGTTGCATCCTTTTCATTATGATTTGTAATAGTATTTTGCTGGCATGGCTTATAAGAGCTATAGTTCTGTAGTTTGTGCACAGTTTCAGGTTGCCCTTTTTTGGCAAGGGTATGTAAATTGATCTTTTCCATTCCTTGGGCCAAATTCCGCTTTGCCAGATCTCGCAGCATAATGCATGGTATATACGAGCGCTGCCTTCTCCTCCTGCCTGTATCATTTCAGCTGTTATTTCATCACAACCAGGAGATTTTCCACTTTTTAAGTGTTTGATTGCGTTCCGGACTTCGTCTATGGTAGGTTCTGGTTCACGTTCCGATTCATTCATGACGTTGTTATCTGCCGCTTTGTTTATTTCCGTATACATTTCTTGACAGTACTCCTTCCATCTGTTCAGAATATCTTTACGTTCTGTTAGTGTCGCCTTTCTTGTCGTTTATTGCTCGAGGTGATGATTTAAAGTTGCTGTTCTTCAATGTTCTTACTTCAGAAAACATATTCTTACTCAATCCCTGTTCGCGCATTTCCTCTATTTTCCTGCAGGTGTCGTTTATGTATTGTTGGTTGTCTTGTCTGACTCGTTTTTTAATCTGCTTTGAGTATTCCTTGTACAGCTCCTGATTTTCCGTATCTTTTTTGGACTTCATTTTTCTTCTCTCTACCACCAACTTCAGTGTTTCGTCTGAGATGTATTCTCGTCTCTTTATACTTCTTTTAGGAATTAACCTCTGTGCATTTGTAATATAAACATCTCTGATGTTATTGGCAAGTTCATCTGGTGTCATTTCCTTCTGTACTGCCATAAGAATGTCAAATTTGTTCTGAATATCGACACTGTACTCTTCTGGTATGGCGCTTGTGTCATAACGTATTACTTTGTCGCTTGTAACGACTTTTTTCAATTTGATCTTGAAGTTTGCAGCAAGAAGTTCATGGTCGGAGTCACAGTCTGCTCCTGGGAGCGTCTTGATGGATGAGATACAAGATCGCCACCTTTGTTGTATTAAGATGTAATCTCATTCTTGCTATAATCATTTATTAGTTGATTAATTTCCAGCTCTACTTTTCCATCACCTCAAGCTCTGCAATCTTGACCTATCACCCTTACAGTACAGCAGTCAAACAGATCCTTTTCCGCCACCTCCCTATCCTCCAAGAAGAGTCTGTGACCCAAGAGGTATTCTGTGAAGCACCTTTGGTGGCATATAGACGCGACAAGAACTTGAAGGATCTTATTGTTCACAGCCGTCTCCCAAAGGAGAATGCCAATCACTTTAGCACACTACCCTGTGGTCGGACACGATGCAAAACGTGCAAGTATGTCATCTCAACCCACAAGGTGTCTTTTCCTGAGGCTATGTACACCATCCTGCTATCAATGGTACCTATACCTTGTAGCGGTATGGCAGCTTGCGTACCCTGACAATCCCCAGAGCTATGCCAGTCGGAGTTTTACTCCTGGTAGGTTCAACCAAGCTGGATTGGTCTGTGTGGGTAAGGGTCAGACAAAAGCTGGTACCTTGGTCCTCCAGGTTGGGGGTTTTAGCATAGGGCTGACACCCCTGTCTATGTAAAAAAAATCGCACGTTACGGAAACAACAATAAATGGAAAATCTTTGCTGCGGGATGGACATTCGGAGTCTGTGGCTCGTATGACTGACAGTGGTGAAAGCCGAAAGGAAGCCACTGACATGAAAACGGATGTCCTGATCGCAAAACAGGATACAAGAATAGGTTTTTGGAATGTCAGGACAATGTACGAGACAGGTAAACTAAGACAGGTCACGGCAGAAATGAGAAACTATAGGTTACACATTCTAGGGATAAGCGAGAGCAGATGGACAGGGGCAGGAAAAGTTAAAACAGCAACAGGAGAAACAGTACTTTACTCTGGAAGAGAGGATGGACAGCACAATGAAGGCGTAGCCATTATTCTACAGAAAGGAATAGAAAGGACATTACTGGAATGGAAACCCATCAACAACAGACTGATAAGATTAAGATTGAGAGGGAGATTCACCAACACTACAATAATACAATGCTACGCACCAACGAATGATAGCGATGAGGAGGTCAAGGATGAATTCTATCAACAACTGCAGAAAGAAATGGAAGACACACCTAGATATGATCTTGTTATAGTAATGGGAGACCTCAATGCGAAAGTTGGTACACACAATACATATAATGAAAGAACAATGGGGAAATGCGGCAGCGGAAGAGCAAATGAAAATGGGGATAAACTAATAAGTTTCTGTAGCATTAACAACCTGGTCATTGGAGGAACACTCTTCCCACATAAAGAAATTCACAAATTAACATGGGAATCACCAAATGGTCGGGACAGAAACCAGATAGACCACATCATGGTTAACGGTAGATGGAGACATGCATTACAAGATGTGAAGGTAAGAAGAGGTGCAGATGTGGGAAGTGATCACCATTTAGTAGTAGCAAAACTGAAAGTGAAACTAAGAAGGGCTGCACCAACTGTAACTACGCAGAAAAGGTTTGACATCAGCAAATTGAAGGACTCACTTACCAGAAAAGCTTTTGCGGCCGACATAAAGAAACGATATCAATTTGCCAAAAGTCAGGAAAAGACATTGACTGATGATATAGACCACAATTTCAACACCATTTCAACAATATACAAAGAAAGCAGCAAATCATGCTTGGGATTCCAGGAAAGGAAGAAGCAAGACTGGATAACACCAGAAACATTAAACACCATAACGATGAGAAGGGAAATGAAAAGAAAGAAAACAGAAGCGAAGTCCCCAAGGTTAAAGCAACTATATAGCGAACAGTACAGTCAGCTGGACAAGGAAGTTAAACGCCAAACCCGAGCCAACAAAAGGAATTTCCTAGACGATCTTGCAAGACAGGCACAAGAGGCAGCACTGAGAAAAACTGAATGTTCCTGAAGCTGAAAACGATCTAGATGTGAATACAGACATTTCACGAAAAGAAGAAATCATCACAGCAATCAAAGGGTTAAAGAACGGCAAAGCTTCGGGCCATGATAACTTAAATGCAGAGCTATTTAAGACAGACCCTGAGCTAGCAGCAGAACTATTAGAACCACTATTTGCACAAGTCTGGAAAACGGGGACAACACCATCAGAGTGGAACAAAGGAATAATTGTCAAGTTGCCCAAGAAGGGAGATCTTGCAGACTGCAATAATTGGAGAGGAATCACTCTTCTCTCAGTTCCCAGCAAAATACTAGGCAGGATAATTATACAGAGAATTTCAAAGGCAGTAGACCACAAACTGAGGAAGGAACAAGCAGGATTTAGAAAGAATAGAAGATGTGTAGATCATATATTCACTCTCAGGAACATTATAGAGCAGTGCTCAGAATGGCAAAGACAGCTTTACATTAATTTCGTTGATATTGAAAAGGCTTTTGACAGCATACATCATCTCATCTCAACCCATAACCCGTCATGGGTCGTAGGGGTGCCATGGTGGAAGCATCAGCAGACAGGGTCCTCCACTGCTCTCTATTCTCAGCAATGCGTACAAGTGTGGAGAAACCGTGTCCTGCCCATTCTTTGATGTTATCAGCCCAGGATTTTCTTTGCCTTCCTCTTCTCCGTTTACCTTCGACTGTTCCCTGGAGGATCGTTTTCGAAAGGGAGTCATGACGAGTTACATGCCCAAACCAGGCAAGCTTTCGACGTTTCACTATTGACAAAAGTGGTTCTTGATGGCCTGCATAGGTGTTTATCTTCTCTCTAACATAGACATTTGTTTTGTGTTCTTTATAGCAAATGCGCAAAATTCTTCTGTAACATTTATGCTCGAAAGCCTGAATCCTTCGCTCCGTATCTGCAGTGAGTGTCCAGCCCTCACACCCATACAAGAGAATAGATAATACAAGTGATTTGTATAATTTGATCTTCACAGGAAAACTGATGTTACTTTTCCAGATCACATTCAACCTTGTCATGGCAGCTGAGGCCATCTCAAGTCTTGTCTTGATTTCTTTATTTGATCTTCCATCACTACATATAGTGGACCCGAGATATTTAAAGGTGTTAACTTCTTCTAACGTTTGCCCATTTAACGTAATGTTGGTCGGAACATGTTTCTTATGGCTATTCACCAATATCTTGCTTTTTTCTATATTAATTTCCATCCCATATGTTCTTGTTACTTTCTCCAGTCTAGAGGTAAGGTCTTGAAGTTCTGATTCTGTTCCAGCTATCAGATCAATATCATCAGCAAAACGTAGATTACACAGAGGTCGGCCTCCAATCGATATGGTTGATTTATAATCGTAGAGAGCCTCCTGCATAATATGTTCTAGATAAATGTTAAAGAGCACTGGTGACAGGATACATCCCTGGCGAACTCCTACAGTTGTTTTGAAAAATTCTCCAATGTCATTGCTTGCAAAAACAGCACTGCATACATAGGGACAGTTTATGGAAAATACTAAGGGCTTATGGAATTCCAAGCTGCAAAGTGTCAATCATAAAAAGCCTCTATGCCAACTTTACGTGTAGTGTTGGGCAGAGCAACCTAACCTTTGAGGTGAAGACAGGAGCACGACAGGGATGCACCTTGTCAACCACTCTATTTTTAACAGTCATAGACTGGGTGATGCGTCAGACAACAGAGGGCAGTCCAAGAGGAATAAGATGGACAACATTTTCTACACTGGAAGATCTGGAATATGCAGATGACATTGCACTACTAGCACATTCACATCAACACATCCAGGAAAAAACGGATAGACTTAACAAGTTTAGCCAGCAGGTGGGCTTGAACATCAATTTAAAGAAGTCTGAGGTCATGACGCTCAATGTGAGCAACCCTGAGCCCATATCAGTAAGGAATCAGCAATTGGTACAGACAGATACCTTCACATACCTAGGAAGCATAGTAACACCAGACGGTGGGGCAGGCAAAGACATCAACATCAGAATGAATAAGGCAAGAACAGCCTTCTTTAGCCTTAACAACATCTGGAAGTCCTCCCAATACAGCACAAGCACAAAATTAAGATTATATCAGAGCTGTGTGCTTTCTGTGCTTCTCTATGGTGCCGAATGCTGGAGAGTTACAGAGAAGGAAATGTCGAAATTGTCCTCCTTTCACACAACATGCCTAAGAAAAATTCACCGAATCTTTTGGCCGAATACCATCACTAACCAAGATCTGCTTACTCATAGCAAGCAAGAGGACATGCACACCATCATAGCTGGCAGACGCTGGAGCTGGGTTGGCCATGTCCTCAGAAGAGACCCCGATGCCATCACAAGAACAGCTATGCTTTGGACCCCTGAAGGAAAACGAAAGAGAGGCCGACCAAAAACAACCTGGCGGAGGACTGTGGAGGCTGAGATGCAGGGAATGAACCAGAGTTGGGGCACTGTACGAAGGATGGCCACCGACCGAGCAAAGTTGAATCAATTTGTTGTTGCCCTACAAGACGCCACTAGGCGTGATGGTCACTGACTGCTTTGACGGTCGGCGGCTAAGGATCAAAGAAGAAGAAGATGTACACCATCACCAGTAGATTCACGTGTGAGTCGCGCAATGTCATTTATACGATCATATGTCAACGTTGCTGCAAAACCAATATTATCCAAACAGGCAAACGACTTGGGGACAGATTCAGCCAGCACTTGAAAGACATCTCTCAGCAAAAAATCCGCACTAGTTGCCATTCACCAACGGGCTGATCACCCGTTTGCCAGTCACTTCGATTACGGAAACAACAGCAAATGGATTGATTTGCCGTTGCCCTAAAGACGCCAATAGGCGTGATGGGAAACAATGGCAAAGAAAACCTATCTGCTGTTGCCCTAAGACGCCACTAGGCGTAATGGCCACTGACTGCTTTGACGGTCGGTGACTAAGGATGGAAGAAGAAGAAGAAGAAGTTGCCATTCACTTTAATGGTCATGACCACCATTGTCCCATCGACATCCACGGCGATCAGGTCCTGCTCCTTTAATACTGATAGCCGAGAACAGCTTGAGAACCGTCTTATCCACCGCATGGGGTGTCTAATACCAGCTGGTCTTAACACTTTTCTCTCTTGTTCTGTTTTGACTCTTTCCACTCTTATCCTATTTTTCTGCCGCCCTCTAATAATATGTATGAATATATAATACACAGTTTTTAATATGTCTTGCTTTTTAATTTCATATTTATTTATCTCCAACTCATTCTGTCCTCTTCTATTTCCAGTCCCCATTAAAATTATGTTTGGGTAGTTTATTGTTTAGTTGCGTTTGTTAGTTTCTTAGTATGTATTGTGTACAGCCGGTGATGGCAGTTGTTTCCTTTTCCGGGCTTGCTCGTCCGTTCACAGGCAGAAATAGTGGTAATACTTCGATGCCTAGGTTTAATTTTTATATTTATTTAGGCTCTTATGTGCCCTTTCTAGCCTTCACTTTCTTTTCATTCCCTGACGAAGGCCTTGTGGCCGTAACGTTGGCTATTTTCTTTGTCTTTTGTCGTCGTAAGGCGAATCACCTTTTTTCGATTTTTTTTTTTCACACCCATCCGACACCCTCATTAGTGCTCCTCTAGCATAAAATGTGACTACACTGTAGCTTACATGACAGGGAACTCAAAGGTAAGGAACAGAAGAGATCTACTGCTCACAAAATGAAAAAAAGTGGGGAAATGGTAATTTCCTATTTCTCGTACCTTTTTGCTCCGCAGTGAATATGTGTAGGTAGTTATGTCCAGTTTCGTAGTAGTTAGGTTTAGGGTTAACTTACTTACTTAGTCGTTCCCCTTCTACCGTGAGGTGTAGAGGTTTGGAAGAGAGAGCGCCAGACTATCCTATCGGCTGTCTTCCTCCTGGCCTGGTTCCATTCTAGTCCTCGGTCCTTCAAAGATTGTCTAATGTTGTCCTCCCAGCGGACTCTGGGTCGTCCTGGGGGTCTGGATCCCTGGCTCTTTGTTTCCCATGCTTGTCGTGGTAGCCGATCTTCTCCCATTCTGCAGACATGATTAGGGTTAACACTAATCCTAAACCTAACACTAACTGCTACGAAAGAATACTTAACTACACATATTCACTGCAGAGCAAAATGGTACGAATAATAGGAAATTACTGGGAAAATTTACATCAAATTTCCTTCATTTATTTTATTATTCTGTGATAGAATTTAGGCCTACTAAAATGTAGCACTTTCTGGCAAAATTTATAACTTGTCTGTATGATTTGATCTCAAGCTTACTTACTTACTTACTTAGTCATTCCCCTTCTACCGTGAGGTGTAGAGGTTTGGAAGAGAGAGCGCCAGACTATCCTATTGGCTGTTATCATCCTGGCCTGGTTCCATTCTAGTCCTTGGTCCTTCAAAGATTGTCTAATGTTGTCCTCCCAGCGGACTCTGGGTCGTCCTGGGGGTCTGGATCCTGATCTCAAGCAAAATGTAAAAAAAATAATAATTGTACTTTTGTAAACATTTCCATGATAAATATGTCCCTATACGAGGAGAACTGCCGTAAGACGGGAGTAAAATGGTAGAAAAACATGTTCTTTCCCTCCTGTCTCTTGTTTGTCTGTCCCTGATGAAGGCCTTGTGGCCACAACGTAAGTTTTTCTTGTCCTTTCTCTATGTAAGACGTATTACTATTTGTGTGTTTTTGTAATATTTTTTTTCTTCTAAAAATTGCCATGATGTAGAAACGTACACATATCTTGGCAGTAATATAGACAAAGTTGGAGGAACAGACAAGTGATATCAAAATATGAATCAGGGTTTGTAGTGACCTGGAAAATGAAAACAAAAATTATAGGCCTTGAAAAGGCTGGAAAAATGGCTAAAAGCCTTGAATTTCTCGCATCGGACCTGGAAAACAAAATACGAATAGAAAGTTGGATGCATGGCATCCATTTTTCAGTTATTGGTGGTATTTTTCGTTAAACTTCAGATACCGTAGAATTGTGACTTCCCTTTATGTACTAATTCATTTCCAGACGTTTTCGAAGGTTTACATTAATGATGTGAACGAATCAAGCATCGCCTTTGTCGCTTTCAGTATAAATGGCTAGAAAGGCCAAGTTAGCCTATAAAATATGGATAGCGCCCGGAAAAACTGCAAATTACGCAAATTGCACCATGTGTAAAAAAATATATATATATTTGATCAGCATGGGAGAAAGTGCAGTAAAGTCCCATGCTAATGAAACAAAAACATCAAGAACTTGTCTCTGCGCATTCAAGTTGTAGGCCTATTAAATCGTTCATTTCAACTGAGGTAAGTAGCCTAATAAATTCATTTATCTCAGTTATAAAACATATTTAAATAAGTCCAGTTTATAGATAGGCCTGCTGTACTTTCATTTATAATTTACAGTTTTATTTTTAACCATGGCCAAAATTATAGTGTTTGAATGACATTTCTTGATTTACAACTGCTAACAGGAATATGTTTGACTATATTTAAATGGTCAGGAATATAAATTGATGGCGATTCCATATCCTATAGCCTACCCTGTTATCAGACAGATCTATGTCCCACTGTTCATTTCACCACATTTTTTTGGAAATTAATAAATTTTGAATGCTTTTTTTTTAATGTTTTATTTATGATGAAGAGACATCCCGTTCAACCTCTGAAGGGTTATAATTAGGATAGGCTTAGCCTACATGTTTTCAATTCCAGATAACATGAATAACCACAGATACATGAGAGTGGCATCACATCTGTTAAATCACTGTAAAAAAAAAGGTAAAGGATTCTGTTACACGCCCATTGAGGCATATTGGGAATATGGTGTTAGGCCCATATTTTCTTGACCATTGGCACACTAGGGGTGATGTGGTCAGCATCACGCCGGCTGCCTTAACCTTCCCAGAAGTTGTTCTGGTACCCAGTTGTGGCTGGGTCAACCCAGGAGCCATTTGCGGCTTAAAAATACTCCACCTCATCTGGGAATCGGACCATAGACCAGTGCGCTATAAGCCAGTGCACTAACCACTATGCTACCGTGGCTCCCTCAAATCACTAATTAGGATAAATGAAAATTACCAATTTTGTGCATCTTCTTCTTTGATCCTTAGCCGCTGACCGTCAAAGCAGTCAGTGGCCATCATGCTTGGTGGCATCTTGTAGGGCAACAACACATTGATTCCACTTTACTCGGTCGGTGGCCATCCTTCGCACAGTGCCCCAACTCTGGTTCATTATTTGCATCTCAGCATCCGCAGTCCTCCGCGAAGTTGTTTTTGGTCAGCCTCTCTTTCATTTTCCTTCAGGGGTCCACTTTGTGCATAGGCCTATGTTATTTTAAAATAAATATATAAATAAAATAAAAATCTAAACAAACAAACGAGACAAAACAAAACCTAACAACAAAAACCAAACAGAAATAGTAAAGATGGGGAGGGGGGGGGGGGTGTGTAAAGGCCTGATGTTTCCAGTTAGATATTTAATAGATTTTCATTTATCATAAATGTTATAAGAATATTATCATACCTTCATCCTCCCAATTACTATATATTAACTTTTGTTCTAGTTAAATATTGTTTGACTATATTATGTATGCGTTTAGAACTTTGACTTGGTAAATATACATAGCTTAGGCCTACTCATAAGTTATTTGTGTGTTCCATTTTCTTTTTTTTACAGAAAAGAACACAAACCCAAGGAGCAGTTTTACTTTCAGAAACATCAAAACTATTTAACATTAGTCCCTCGGACATGACAAAAATGTCTGACACAACTAGAAAACCTACAGATGTGACATCATTTATGACCAAGGAAGAAACTCTCAGAGCTGAGATTATTTGGACTCTGTTTTCAGTCAAAAGTCATCATAGTTTTAATTCAAATACAGGAATTAATAAAATACAAAAAACAAGAGGAGCTTTCATTTCATTGGGAAACCTATGGAGAACAAGAGTAATCAAGTCCAACATGAAAATAAGAATCTTCAACTCAAATGTCAAGGTCAGTCCTATTGTATGGCTCCGAAACATGGAAAACAACAGAAACAACAACCAAAGAGCAACAGACTTTCATAAATGGGTGCTTACATAGAATAGAAGGACTGAAATGATATGACAAAGTCACAAATGTGGAACTGATGACAAGAACCAGACAAGTGCCAGTGGAACAAGAGCTGAGAAGAAGACACTGGCGATGGATAGGATACACATTGAGAAAACCTGTTGATGGGACACACATTGAGGAAACTTGTTGATAGCATTGCAAGGCAGTCCTTGTTCTGGAATCCCAAGGGAAAGAGAGCCAGAAGCAGAGGTAGATCAAAAAACACACGGAGAAGTGAACTAGATACAGAGGTGAAAATGATGAGGAAAACATGGAAAGAACTTGAGCGGATGGCACAGGACAGGAAGACTTGGCATGTGTTTGTTGAAGGTCTATGCTCCTTGGGGAGCTAAAGGGTATTGATTGAAAAATTGCCATTTTTAAATCTTTCTTTTATATAAAACTTAGGGAGCCGCGCTAGCGTAGTGGTTACGACACCGCTCTGGCGACCGGGTGATACAGGATCAAACCCGGGCGACGGCATTTGAGGATTTTTCGTCGACCGGGATTTGGACTGGATTAATTCGAGACCTGGCGAGGACATTTGAAGGAGTGTTGTCGACCAGGGACTGGCGGCTCCTGAGCCGACCCAGCTGCAATGGGTACCTCCGAAATCGGCGAGTATTTGCCTGAATGGCGAGGGACACCTGTCTCTGTACAAGAAATAAAGGGATACTCACGTAAAATCAATGTCAGGTTAGACATAAAAATAATAACCTAAGATTTCGCCTCGAGTATTAGCGGGCGTACGCAAAAAAAAAAAAAAAAAAATATAAAACTTACATTCTAGCTCTCAAATGGGAAAAGTTACATTTTTCAAACATGATCTTACACACATTTAGTATGCATTTGAAAATCTCTGAATCACTAAAAAAAAATCAATATGGCACAAACTGATTAAAAATACAATCACAGACATACTATCATCAAACATGTATGTTTTATTAATCTGCTAAAACGTTCCTATATGGCTGTTAATTGTCATAGTTGATGTTTTTTGCTAATACATGTTGTTGATAACTCTCAGGTCCTTACAATGTTGATGCATTCTTGCATTTTCATAATTTTCTCATCTACTCTCTCTATCTCAAATGCTTTAGTATAGTGCATAAAGCACATGTATAGATAGATTATAGATATATTGTAGATAGATTATAGATAGATTATAGATAGAAGTTATATTTTTATTTAAATGATCATATACACATTTTGCATGCACTTGACAGCTCTGACTCATTCAGAAGAAAGTCAGTATAGCAAAGACTATTGAATGTGACATTGGACATTCTACCATTAAACATGTATCACTCAGAAGAAAGTCAGTATAGCAAAGACTACTGAATGTGACATTGGACATTCTACCATTAAACATGTATCACTCAGAAGAAAGTCAGTATAGCAAAGACTATTAAATGTGACATTGGACATTCTACCATTAAACATGTATCACTCTTCCTTACATTTTCAAGTTGTAATATTTTTTTTTTTAATCATTATTTAAAAAAAATTAAAAATTTGAGTGACATTTCTTGTAAAATCAGTATCTTAAATAACCAGCTTGTAACTAACTAACTGTCTAAGATTTTGTTACACATAATTCATTTTTCTTCTTAGATTGCAAATAAATATGGAACAGAAGATCCCATTCCTGGATCAAAAAATAAAACAGGACATCAGTACAGATTTTGAAGTGAGTTTTCTTTTTAATTCTTGATAACAAATTTGTATACAGCCTAAGGCAGTTAAACTGAGAAATCTGTTAAAATATTGTACATTTTAACATTTTATTACTTATTGCTAGGTTCTTTTCTTTTTTTTTTCTTTTACAATGAAGCATATGTCATTGTAATGTACAGTCTTCATCAGGGACAGTGGCTGAGAAAAGAAAGAAATTTAGATACATACAAATTTATCACGTAATTGTAAAATTGGGGCAATATTTTAATTTTATAAGACTGAAGCGAATATGTTAAATATTTTATTTTCAGGGACACACAGTGAAGATAAAAAGTGAAGGTGAGGAAGATGGTCATGTTTCTGCAGGGAGAGAGAGTACGAGGACCGGTTCCACATCTGTATATCCTGCTGGGGACAATTTACTCAGTAATGCTTTACAACTTTTTAACATAAATGTAACCTGTGCTCAATATGTTACAACTATTAACAAATATGTAACATAATATGTGTTATTTGTACACATCCACCACAAACATCATTATTTTTTAGGGTTTCTACCCTGGGTACATCCCTAAAGGCAGCTGGGTCCTAACACTTGCCACCGAACAGACGTGCGTACCCAGAAAAGAAAAGTTTTCCTTTCCCTGAAGAAGGCCTTGTCGCC
This sequence comes from Oreohelix idahoensis, assembly GCA_024509875.1. Taxonomy (NCBI): domain Eukaryota; kingdom Metazoa; phylum Mollusca; class Gastropoda; order Stylommatophora; family Oreohelicidae; genus Oreohelix; species Oreohelix idahoensis. Next base: position 109,241 of record JAMPIV010011146.1, read on the forward strand.
ACAACGTTGGCTATTTTCTTTGTCTTTTGTCTACCTAAGATGAATCACCTTTATCCAATTTTTTTTCCATACCCATCCATTGTACTCCATGTCTTACCACAGTTTCCCTCATCTTCCTTGACTTAATAAACAATAAACTACATATGTCATTTTTATTTTTTGTCAACTACATATCGATTATTAGTACCTTCATTCCAGCAAATTGTTCAATTATTTTACCAAAATGAATGTTCGCAAGATTTTCTCTTTCAATACTAAGAAGTTCCAGATTTCTCAGATGTTCCTGTCCCATAGATACTCATAAATACAAAAGAATTAGCTTTAGTGTACTAAACAAATGCTCACAACTGGCTACTGAAGTAGAAATCATTACAGAATATGCAGTTCTATGTGTAACTTTTGGAATACATAATTTTCATAAGACACAACGAATGACAGTAAACCCAAAGCAGTTGTTGGAACAAAGTCAGTTCATGAATGCAGTAGCATCCTGCAATTGCTTATCTTAGAAAGCAGGATCTTGCCATCAGTGTCTGTGACATAAAAGCTTGTCAGGTCAGTGGACTTCTGACAGATCTCTTAAGCATTATCTGTCTTGATAAAAGTCTCAGTGTTGAGAAGGAATTCAAATTCCATGTTTATATGCTTCAGTTGACTGAAAGGTGTTGACATTTTCTGCTGTAGTCTGTCTAGAATGCATCTTATCACTCGTGCAATCTTATCTTCTACTGGAAGTTTTTTTGATAGTTCAGTGGGCATCACACATCGACCTTCAGCTTTGATCTGTTGCACCTCTTTTTGCACACCACAAAGTGTCCTTTATCTTGGAACTTTGTGGTGCTCAAAAGGTCATTGCTTAATAATAATAATAAATTCTTTAAGCGCCAAACACGGCGCATAAGGCAGAAACCAGTGCTCTCCAGGTTGTTCGTTGTGACGCCACTCCTCTTAGCTCTTGCACATTATTTAGGCCCAACGTTCTTCCTTCTCTTATTATTGTTCTTCTGAGTATTTCTTTTGGTCTTCCTTTTTTCCGCTTACCCTCAGGAACCCAAGTGAGCGCCTGTAGTGGTATTCTGTTGTTTTGCATTCGTAGGACATGACCGATATATGACCATCGTCTTTTCCTTATATAGTCGGAGACATATTTCTGCCTAGAGTCTTCTCTTATTTGTCGATTAGTCTTGAATTCTTTCCAACTGATGTTCATGAGTTTTCTAAGACATTTGTTCTCGAATGTATTCAGCTTGTTCTCCAATGATTTTGTTATTTTCCAACTCTCACAGCCGTATGTTAACACTGAGATAACATTTGAACAGACGAAGCTTGGTATGTATATTCAATGATCGTAATTTCCAAATGTTAGATAATCTATTGAAGGCGCTAGCTGCCAAAGCAATTCTAGTATGGATTTCTCTTGTTGTGTCACCATCCTGAGTCATTTTACTGCCTAAATAATTGAAACTTTCAACTTTCTGTAGTTTTTTCCCCGTTCAAGATGATATCAAAGGTCTCGTTAGAAAAGTTCATAGCTTTAGTTTTAGAGGCATTTATTTGGAGACCAATTTTAACCGAGAGATGACACAAATTATTTATTGCTTCTTGGGATTGTCTTGGTGTTGAACTTAAGAATGCTACATCATCTGCGAAATCCAGGTCCCCCAGGAATTTTCCATTTGTCCATTTTATACCCAATTGTTCATTGTGGGTATAGTTTCTCATAACCCAATCAATAGCTATTCCAAAAAGTAGTGGTGACATAATACAGCCTTGTTTCACCCCTGTTTCTACTGTAAACCATTCTGTATTCCCTTTATTTGTTCTAACACAACATCTTGCATTGTCATATAGCGCTTTGATTATATTCACATATTTTGTTGGAAAACCATAGATTGTAAGTATCTTCCACAATGATGGGCGGTGTAGACTATCAAAGGCTTTTTGAAAATCGACGAAGGTGATAATAAGTGGCGATTGCCTTTCCACTGATTCTTCTATAATTGTTCTTAGTGTGAATATTTGATCAATACATGATCGTTTCGGCCTGAAACCCGCTTGTTCTTCTCTGATCTTTTCGTCAGCATGCAATTTAAGTCTTTCTAACATCATGCAACATAATAATTTTCCAGGTACTGATAATAGAGATATACCACGCCAGTTATTACAGTCTGATAGATCACCTTTCTTCGGTAACTTTACAATAATACTGTCTTTCCATTGTTGTGGTGGTTGTTCTTCTCTCCATACTTCATTTATAATATCTAAAATTCTCAAGAGGTTGTTGTCATTAACTGCTTTAATCATTTCCCCTGAAATTTCGTCAACTCCAGCAGCTTTAAAATTTTTTAATCTTTTAACGGCTTGTTTGATCTCGTCCAGCGTGAATTCATCGCAAGTTATTGGCAAGGTGGTTGTGGGTGTTTCATTATTAAAATCAGGTGTTACTGTTGGTGGTGGGGTCATTGCTTAGCACATCATTATGTGTAAGAATTATTATGACGTGAGATGATCGTGTTTTTCATTTAGTTGAAAGTATTCATTTTTTTATTGATGATCTTGGATGTGTATGAAATAGGATATAAGTCTCAGTTGATACTTTATGGGCTACCTCATAAATATGATAATTACTATTGCTTAATGCATAGAGTAGGACTATGTTCAAATATGCGTATTGTTTAGTTGATTTCAAAGTGTAGGGACAAACACTGATTGTTGGCCCAATATAACTGACCCGTGAGACTTCATGTCAGTTGTGATCTGTGTGGATCCTCAGAGAGAAAGGTGGAAGATGTCTAATACATATTGTGCTGTCCTATTTTTTGCATTGGTCTTTGTATTCAAAACTGCTTCTTTGCAAACAATGTCACTCATTTTGTTAAGTTCTCTTTTGAGAGACTTCAAAACTTTGATGTTCCTTGATGGATCTTGTAATTGTTTTGGTATGTGGTCAGTTTTTCCAAGAATTTGATACAGAAAAATAAAAAACAAAGCATTAAAATGAAATTAAAAACATTTTGATGGAGCTTCTCAAGTAGATCTGCCAGTTCATCAAATCTTTCATAAATGACTTTAACAGCTTCTGCTCTTGAACTCCAAATGGAGTTATTTCCATGCAACGTGGGCTTTGGGGAAAAAGATACGTAGCATTTAGGTTTTCTGCCTAGAGAGGACGTGCAGCACCTCACTAACATAAGTTGTGATCATACAGCCTAAAGAGGACATACAGCAGCTCACTAACACTAGTTGTGATCATACAGCCTAGAGAGGACATACAGCAGCTCACTAACACTAGTTGTGATCATACAGCCTAGAGAGGACATACAGCACCTCACTAACATAAGTTGTGATCATACAGCCTAGAGAGGACATACAGCACCTCACTAACACTAGTTGTGATCATACAGCCTAGAGAGGACATGCAGCTGCTCACTAACACCAGTTGTGATCATACAGCCTAGAGAGGACATGCAGCAGCTCACTAACACTAGTTTGATCATACAGCCTAGAGAGGACATGCAGCTGCTCACTAACACTAGTTGTGATCATACAGCCTAGAGAGGACGTGCAGCAGCTCACTAACACTAGTTGTGATCATACAGCTGAAGAATAGAAATACTTTGTATTTGAAGTCAAAAATGACAGAGAGAGAATGTGCTGAGAAAGAAAAGAAACAAATTATGTTAGTTGGACACATGCGTTCTCAGAGAAACAACCTGACTTTTTGGAGCCTCCCTCCTTCTGTGCTGGGTGACCACCCACCCCTACCCTTCCTTGTTCTATACACTGGTGTGACCACCCACCCCTACCCTTCCTTGTTCTATACACTGGTGTGACCACCCACCCCTACCCTTCCTTGTTCTATACACTGGTGTGACCACGCAACCCTACCCTTCCTTGTTCTATACACTGGTGTGACCACCCATCCCTACCCTTACTTGTTCTATACACTGGTGTGACCACCCACCCCTACCCTTCCTTGTTCTGTACACTGGTGTGGGACTTTGTATGTCTTGGATTAAAATCTGAACAGAAGACATGAATTTGCAAGATCATGTGAATTATGTAGACAATTAAATCTAAAACTACACATACTATATATATTAATTATAACTTATTAGAGATTGAACATAATTTTTTTTTTAAATTAACTAAACAGAAATGCTGAGCTCTCCTTGCCATTTTTTCAATTGATATTTGTTTGGTTATTTCAATCTGTTCCACATTAGCAATCATATCATACCACAATGATCTGTATTTGTTTGGTTGTTTCAATCTGTTCCACATTAGCAATCATATCCTACCACAATGATCTATATTTGTTTGGTTGTTTCAATCAGTTCCACATTAGCAATCATATCATACCATAATGATCTTTTTTTTTCCTGCAAGCAGAAATAAGAGCATTTCTTCTTCATTATACACACTCCGAATGTTATTTGAATCCCCGTAAAGCTTTTCCACAAAAGGAGCTGGCGTTGGCCACATGCACTTTCTCTGTACCACATATAAGGGGCAACTTTAAAGCAGATGTTCAGCAGTCATTTTATCAGTGCCACAGTTACACTGATCGGTAGTTCCTATCTTTAGCTTGTTGAATAGATGGTATCTCAATCTGTTGTGGCCAGTGTTGAATAGATGGTATCTCAATCTGTTGTGGCCAGTGTTGAATAGATGGTATCACAATCTGTTGTGGCCAGTGTTGAATAGATGGTATCTCAATCTGTTGTGGCCAGTGTTGAATAGATGGTATCTCAATCTGTTGTGGCCAGTGTTGAATAGATGGTATCTCAATCTGTTGTGGCCAGTGTTGAATAGATGGTATCTCAATCTGTTGTGGCCAGTGTTGAATAGATGGTATCTCAATCTGTTGTGGCCAGTGTTGAATAGATGGTATCTCAATCTGTTGTGGCCAGTGTTGAATAGATGGTATCTCAATCTGTTGTGGCCAGTGTTGAATAGATGGTATCTCAATCTGTTGTGGCCAGTGTTGAATAGATGGTATCTCAATCTGTTGTGGCCAGTGTTGAATAGATGGTATCACAATCTGTTGTGGCCAGTGTTGAATAGATGGTATCTCAATCTGTTGTGGCCAGTGTTGAATAGATGGTATCTCAATCTGTTGTGGCCAGTGTTGAATAGATGGTATCTCAATCTGTTGTGGCCAGTGTTGAATAGATGGTATCTCAATCTGTTGTGGCCAGTGTTGAATAGATGGTATCTCAATCTGTTGTGGCCAGTGTTGAATAGATGGTATCACAATCTGTTGTGGCCAGTGTTGAATAGATGGTATCACAATCTGTTGTGGCCAGTGTTGAATAGATGGTATCACAATCTGTTGTGGCCAGTGTTGAATAGATGTTATCACAATCTGTTGTGGCCAGTGTTGAATAGATGGTATCACAATCTGTTGTGGCCAGTGTTGAATAGATGGTATCACAATCTGTTGTGGCCAGTGTTGAATAGATGGTATCACAATCTGTTGTGGCCAGTGTTGAATAGATGGTATCACAATCTGTTGTGGCCAGTGTTGAATAGATGGTATCTCAATCTGTTGTGGCCAGTGTTGAATAGATGGTATCACAATCTGTTGTGGCCAGTGTTGAATAGATGGTATCTCAATCTGTTGTGGCCAGTGTTGAATAGATGGTATCTCAATCTGTTGTGGCCAGTGTTGAATAGATGGTATCACAATCTGTTGTGGCCAGTGTTGAATAGATGGTATCTCAATCTGTTGTGGCCAGTGTTGAATAGATGGTATCACAATCTGTTGTGGCCAGTGTTGAATAGATGGTATCACAATCTGTTGTGGCCAGTGTTGAATAGATGGTACCTCAATCTGTTGTGGCCAGTGTTGAATAGATGGTATCACAATCTGTTGTGGCCAGTGTTGAATAGATGGTATCACAATCTGTTGTGGCCAGTGTTGAATAGATGGTATCACAATCTGTTGTGGCCAGTGTTGAGTCTGAAGATTACCACTTGTTCTCATCTGTTGAGCTGGTAGTAAACATTTAAATAGTCTATATCTTCTTACTTGTGTGTTTGTGCTTATTTTTTGTGGGGGTAATTTTTCATGTTTCAGAGAGAGACATATTATAGAACTGTTGGGGCATTTGTGTTGAACATTCTTGTTTTTGTTAGGGTTTCTTTGGTTTGAGATAGAAGGCCAAGGTCGCTGACAATCATTGAGCTGTATTGTCAGCATATATTGAATTTCATTTCTGTTGGTTAATATTGTTGTTTTCATAATCTAATCTATAAACCATAAGAAGAGAAATGGAAACATGAGATCACAATTGTCTCATTCAGACTCTAGAATAAAGGGTTGTTGACATTGTCTCTCTTGAGGAATTCTACCTGTCATGTCCTCTTATATTTGACATATATTTTTAATGAACTAATGATGTGACTGTCAACAAATTCTACATGTCATGTCCTCTTATATTTGACATATATTTTTAATGAACTAATGATGTGACTGTCAACAAATTCTACATGTCATGTCCTCTTATATTTGACATATATTTTTAATGAACTAATGATGTAACTGTCAACAAATTCTACATGTCATGTCCTCTTATATTTGACATATATTTTTAATGAACTAATGATGTGACTGTCAACAAATTCTACATGTCATGTCCTCTTATATTTGACATAAGTTTTTAATGAACTAATGATGTGACTGTCAACAAATTCTACATGTCATGTCCTCTTATATTTGACATATATTTTGAATGAATTAATGATGGGACTGTCAACAAAAGACATTTATGTCTCTCTCATCATGTCTTGAGCACCCCTAGGAGCAGAGGTTTTCAACAAACATTTGTCAAGTCTTTCCTTGTCTTGTGTCAAGTCTTCCTGTCCAGTGTCAAATCTTCCTGTCCTGTGTCAAGTCTTCCTGTCCTGTGTCAAGTCTTCCTGTCCTGTGTCAAGTCTTCTTGTCCTGTGTCAAGTCTTCTTGTCCTGTGTCAAGTCTTCCTGTCCTGTGTCAAGTCTTCCTGTCCTGTGTCAAGTCTTCCTGTCCTGTGTCAAGTCTTTCCTGTCCTGTGTCAAGTCTTCTTGTCCTGTGTCAAGTCTTCTTGTCCTGTGTCAAGTCTACCTGTCCTGTGTCAAGTCTTCCTGTCCTGTGTCAAGTCTTCCTGTCCTGTGTCAAGTCTTCCTGTCCTGTGTCAAGTCTTTCCTGTCCTGTGTCAAGTCTTTCCTGTCCTGTATCATCAGCTCAAGTTCTTTCCATGTCTTCTTCATGTCTGTCTCCAGTTTTATTATCCATGTGTCCTTGACCTTCCTCTAGACTTCTAGAAATGTTGTCAACAAGTTTTCTCAGTGTGTTTCCTGTCAATCTCCAGCATCTTCTAATCTCAGGTTCCACTGATGTGTGTCTGGTAGTTGTCATCAGTTCCACATGAGTGATCTTGTCATAGCACTTGAATCCTTCTATTGATGTAGGCATCCATTTTAAGAAAGAGTGTAGCTTCTTTGATTGTTGTTGTTCTCTATGTTTCAAGACATACAATAGGACTGATGTGACGTGTTTCAAGTCATAGAATAGGACTGATTTGATGTGTTTCAAGTCATACAATTGGACTGACTTGACGTGTTGCCAGTCATACAATAGGACTGACTTGACATTAGAAGGTTTTGATTTTTGTATTGGATTTACTTTCTTTTGGTCTCCATGGTTTCCCAATGTATTTAAAGCTCCTGTTGTAGCCTTTTGTAATCTTATTTTAATTGTGTTGTCTATATTGTTGCCATGGTTACATGTAAGATTCTACATCTTGTTGTTGTGCTGTTTCTTCAAGAGCAATATTTTTATCATTTCCTGAATTTATTCTCATTATATTTGTTTTCTCCCTGTGTATTTTCACATCCACTTGTTGTTACCTCTCATTAAGTATTTTCATTCTGTCATAAACGTGATTACAGTTTTTGGACAGGAGAGCCAGTTATTGTCACCTCTCATTAAGTATTTTCATTCTGTCATACATGTGATTACAGTTTTTGGACAGGAGAGCCAGTTGTTGTCACCTCTCATTAAGTATTTTCATTCTGTCATACATGTGATTACAGTTTTTGGACAGGAGAGCCAGTTGTTGTCACCTCTCATTAAGTATTTTCATTCTGTCATACATGTGATTACAGTTTTTGGACAGGAGAGCCAGTTGTTGTCACCTCTCATTAAGTATTTTCACTCTGTCATACACATGATTACAGTTTTTGGACAGGAGATCCAGTTCATGTGTAAAATCTAGATCTAGAAGCTGTTTAATCAGAGTTTAATAGGTTTCTATTGGTTGATGTTTTCACAACCCAATCTATAGCCTATATTATTGAAATGGTAACAACAGGCATCCCTGTTGCATCCGAGTTCTTTAGTTTTCATTTTGTGAAAAATGTTAAGTCTTCATGTGTTTTCTTCATTAAGTTAATAATCTTCAATGGGACTCCGTACTGCCTCATCATTTTCCAAAGTGGTTCTCTGTCTACACTGCCAAATACCTTTTCATATTCCAAAAATTAAATGTAAAGAGTTACTTTCCATTTCAGACTTTGTTCCACTTTTATTCTCAATGTGACATTCTGATCTGTATAAGTATATAAACCAATAAAATGTTATTGAATCAGTTCTACAAATTAACAGTTCACAGGAAACAGCATCTGCTTTGTCTAGAACCTGTTTGTTTTCTACCCATAAACTTCAAGTTCTTGAGGATGAACCTGTTAAATAATTTTTCCTGGAACTAATAGTAAGATTTTTCACATTTAATTAATACACTTGTAAATCTTTTGTAAATCTCCCTTCTGATGCAGTTTGACCAGAGATCCTTTATTCAATTATGGTGATATTTCTTCTCTCTCACAGACAGTTGCACAAAACAGACTAAACCCAACAGACTGTATCCACGAAATCCCCCTGACTTCCAGCCAGCAATCGAGGAGCTACAAGTCAGCTGTGAAAAACCAAATAAGGAAGAAATAAAGAAAGACATAAAGCTTCTAACAGTAGGAAAAGGAGCTGGTTCTGATGACATTCCAGTAGAGGCTATCAAAGCAGAAATGGACACCTCTGCAGAGATGTTATACACATTACTGGGTAAATTTTGTGTGGTTACAAATTGTCTACATCATGTGATAACTGGTCACATGACCAACACCTCCTTAGTCAGCTCTTATGTCCTGCCTGGAAGATAAGAGTGTTAGTAGTCCCTTAGCAACCCTTAGTAACCCACTAGTGTGATAAGTAATAGCTTATGTCACATGAAATATTTTAATAGAAGTCTGTCAGTTTAACTTACTTGGGTAAATCTCAGTTTTTATCAACAACTAGTCTGTCAGTTTAACTTACTTGGGTCAATCTTAGTTTTTATCAACAACTAGTCTGTCAGTTTAACTTACTTGGGTAAATCTCAGTTTTTATCAACAACTAGTCTGTCAGTTTAACTTACTTGGGTAAATCTCAGTTTTTATCAACAACTAGTCTGTCAGTTTAACTTACTTGGGTCAATCTTAGTTTTTATCAACAACTAGTCTGTCAGTTTAACTTACTTGGGTCAATCTCAGTTTTTATCAACAACTAGTCTGTCAGTTTAACTTACTTGGGTCAATCTCAGTTTTTATCAACAACTAGTCTGTCAGTTTAACTTACTTGGGTCAATCTCAGTTTTTATCAACAACTAGTCTGTCAGTTTAACTTACTTGGGTCAATCTCAGTTTTTATCAACACCTAGCTGTAAGTACCCGGCATTGCCCGGATTTTCCTAGGAACTGTTTAGGAAAATTAGGAAATGTAAAAATAAATCTATAATATTTTGATATTCATGAAAATGAATTTTTATTTAAGTTAATGACTACTGCTAAAAGTGATTATCCTCATGCCTTGTTTACTTTAATAATAAATACAGGCTGCACTGTATACTGTTATTCAGTTATTCCTCATTTTTCTACCAGAAGAGTGATTTCATTTAGCTTCTGTGTTTTTGCAAGAAGCATATTTCCTTTTCAATCTGGTGCACCAAGAAAGAATAGTCCACCATTACCTTGTTTAAACGTGTTTACTATTTATCTTTGCAGCATGTCCCCCTTCAAACAGATACATTGTTTCATGACTTCTTCTTCTTTGATCCTTAGCCGCCGACCGTCAAAGCAGTCAGTGGCCATTACGCCTGGTGGCATCTTGTAGGGCTACAACAAATTGATTCCACTTTGCTCGGTTGGCGGCCATCCTTCGTACAGTGCCCCAACTCTGGTTCATTCTTTGCATCTCAGCCTCCACAGTCTTCCGCCAAGTTGTTTTACGTCGGCCTCTCTTTCGTTTTCTTTCAGGGGTCCATAGCATAGCTGTTCTTGTGATGGCATCGGGGTATCTTCTGAGGACATGGCTTACCCAGCTCCAGCGTCTGCCAGCTATGATGGTGTGCATGTCCTCTTGCTTGCTCCGAGTAAGCAGATCTGGGTTGGTGATGGTATTCGGCCAAAAGATTCTGAGAATTTTTCTTAGGCATGTTGTGTAGAAAGAGGACAATTTCGACATTTCCTTCTTTGTAACTCTCCAGCTCTCCACGCAATAGAGAAGCACAGAAAGCACACAGCTCTGATATAATCCTAATTTTGTGCTTGTGCTGTACTGAGAGGACTTCCAGATGTTGTTTAGACTAAAAAAGGCTGTTCTTGCTTTGTTCATTCTGTTGTTGATGTCTTTGCTTGCTCCGCCGTCTGGTGTTACTATGCATCCTAGGTATGTGAAGGCATCTGTCTGTTCCAGTTGCTGATTCTTTACTGATATGGGCTCAGGGTTGCTCACATTGAGCGTCATGACATGTCTTCTTTAGGTTGATGTTCAAGCCCACCTGCTGACTATACTTATTAAGTCTATCCAGTTTTTCCTGGATATGTTGATGTGAATGTGCTAGCAGTACAATGTCATCTGCATATTCCAGATCTTCCAATGTAGAAAATGTAGTCCATCTTATTCCTCTTGGATTGCCCTCTGTTGTCTGGCGCATCACCCAGTCTATGACTGTTAAAAATAGAGTGGTTGATAAGGGGCATCCCTGTCATACTCCTGTCTTCACTTCAAAGGTTATGTTGCTCTGCCCAATGCTACACGTAAAGTTGGCATAAAGGCTTTTTATGAGTGACACTATGCTGCTTGGAATTCCATAAGCCCTCAGTATTTTCCATAAACTGTCCCTATGCACACTATCAAAAGCCTTTTCAAAATCAACGAAATTAATATACAGCTGTCTTTGCCATTCTGAGCACTGCTCTATAATGTTCCTGAGGGTAAATATATGATCTACACATCTTCTGTTCTTTCTAAATCCTGCTTGTTCTTTCCTCAGTTTGTGGTCTACTGCTTTTGAGATTCTCTGTATAATTATCCTGCCTAGTATTTTGCTGGGAACTGAGAGAAGAGTTATTCCTCTCCAATTATTGCAGTCTGCAAGATCTCCTTTCTTGGGCAATTTGACAATTATTCCTTTTCTCCACTCTGTTGGTGTTGTCCCTGTTTTCCAGACTTGTGCAAATAGTGGTTCTAATAGTTCTGCTGCTAGCTCAGGGTCTGTCTTAAATAGCTCTGCATTTAAGTTATCATGACCAGGAGCTTTTCCATTCTTTAACCCTTTGATTGCTGTGATGATTTCTTCTTTTCGTGGGGTGTCTGTATTAACATCTAGATCATTTTCAGCCTCAGGAACATTCAATTGAGTTTCTGGTGGTTCCTTATTCACAGTCTCTCTGAAATGCTCTGCCCATCTTGTTTCCTGTCCCTCTACTGTTGTGATGAGATTTCCTTGCTTATCTCTTACTAATGTAATATTGTTTGCACCTCGTTTTCCACTGATGATTTTAGTTATTTTGTATACTGTGCTTTGTTCATTTCTCAGTGCTGCCTCTTCTGCCTGTCTTGCAAGGTCATCCAGAAATGTCCTTTTGTTAGCACGGGTTTGACGTTTAACTTCCTTGTCCAGCTGACTGTACTGTTCACTAATTGTTTCATGAACCAAGACATTATTTTCTTCCTTGATTGTTTATATACTATTTGCTGCCCTGTAATATTCCTCTAGATGATTTATTTATGTTCTAGTTGTTATTCAGTTTATTTTATTGTTCTGAAGGTCTTTTTACACTTGTATGTGTTTAATAATGGTTGCAGGTTTATTTATGCCAATCTATATGTTTCTGGGCAAGTCTGCTATTGTAGGGTTATTGGAAAGGCAAGCAAGTGGTTCTGTAAAGTTTCGTTATTTTTTTTATGTTTTCATTATTTTGTCATGGCACACTTTGTTCACCCAAGACACAATTTCCGTCCGTTATATTAGCATGAGTAAAAAATTAAAATACTCCTAATATATAAGGCCGAGTAAATGTGTTGAGCTGGATTCCTCACAAAAGACACATATTTCTAATGATAGAACCACAAAAGACACTTATATCTAATGATAGAACCACAAAAGTCACATATATCTAATGATAGAACCACAAAAGACACATATTTCTAATGATAGAACCACAAAAGACACATATATCTAATGATAGAACCACAAAAGACACATATATCTAATGATAGAACCACAAAAACAATTTTATTCTGTGTCCAAGTTTTAGCAAGAAACAAATTAATAAAACACATTTTCCTTTTTTGATATGATGCACCAAGAAATAATAGTCCAACTCATCATGTTTTAAAGTGTTTAATGTGTTTTTTGTAGCACGTACATTTCAAGCATATTTACATTGTTGCTTGTAAGAAATAAAGAAACATGTTTATTATTTTCTGTGATACATACTTCTAAGGTAAAAAACATATTGATTGTGTGGAGCTGATTTGTAAAAATAAAAGTTTCTATTTTTGGTAAGACCCAACCCATTCAACCTTGACACATGGGTGAAGTTGGTTATATTGGGACACATGTCCAAATAAAGTTTATTCAGCTATATTTAATATTGTGTTTTTTTAAAACATTCTTATACTTTGTAATAGCCATAACTGCTTATCAAAATGTCATGAAAGAATTGGTCAGAATGTATGTAATAATTAAAATATATCATGTTCTGTAATCAAAATCCAGGTTATGATGAATGTAAGCAGGAGTATAATGGAGGCTTCCAGAGTCATGATGCTAATGCTGAGGTGGGATATTGCATGTACCATTATTTAGTAAATAAATAAACAAACAACACACAAAGGTAGTTATCAGGCACTCAGTGAGAAATAAAGAAGTAGAAGACCAGACAACAGAAAAACAACAGAAGTGATAGGCTTACTGGGATCAAACCAGGACATTCCGAATGGCACCCAACCGCCTAGCCATGAGAGTGAATCACCACTATCCACTCTGCCAGCTCCGCATTACAAAAATAATGCTTCACTGAAAGAGGTCTAGCCCGAACACCATGTGACCCGGATATGTACCATAGGACGACCCAGACTAATTAAAGACGCAATCACTTCTGCAGTTCCACTATACGCAGTTTAAGCCAGATTACACATGACAAAGGCCTTCTGTTGTCTGGTCTTCTACTTCTTTATTTCTCACTGAGTGCCTGATAACTACCTTTGTGTGTTGTTTGTTTATTTATGTACCGTTATTTAGACAAACTATATTAGACAGTAAATTAACATTATATGTTGTATGTACCATTGTTTAGACAAACTAGATCAGACAGTTAATTAGCGTTACATGTCACATGTACCATTGTTTAGACAAACTATATGCAACAGTATATTAACCTTATATGTTGTATGTACCATTGTTTAGACAAACTATATCAGACAGTTAATTAACCTTATATGATGTATGGATTGTTGTTTAGACAAACTATATCAGATAGTTAATTAACCTTGTATGTACCATTGTTTAGAAAAACTATATCAGACAGTTAATTAACCTTATATGTTGTATGTATGATTGTTTAGACCAGGGGTTGGCAACCTACGGCACGCGTGCCAAGCATGGCACATGGAACGATTTTCAATGGCATGCTGAGCGAATTAAAATACTGTACAGTATATGATCTCATTTTTAAAAAATTGAATTTTTAATTAAATAGAAGCATATAATTCTTTTAAAGCTATTCCTGTTTTTACAACCCTTCAAAACAAAAGTTTTTAGACATTGGAGGTAAGAATGTGCGATCTGATGCAAACAAAAGGCCTGATCATACTATACTGCACGTAAGTCTTCGTTTTTACAGACCGTTTCCGAGAACAGACATTCTTCAATGAATTTCAAGGGGAGTGGTTATACTTTGCGGCGCCCGCTATTCTGGCGTCTACCTGCTACCGTAGTTTGCAGGATGAGTTTCTTGAAAAGAATCCCAAGTGAATTTTGATGGGCAAGCGGAGACGTAATATCATAATTACACAATAGTGTCTGGCTAGCGCCTGGACGAGCAAATTTATTTCGTTTTCGCTCGCAGTTTTTGACTCTCAGTGTGAGTTTGGAGCAACAATGACTGACCTCGACGAAGTTTTATTTCTGTCCTATCCTTCCCCTCTCTCCCGACCACCACCCCCTCTACAGTTCTCTTGGCTGTCGCATACTCATGCCCGTACAGTCCGTTGACCGCAACACAAAAGTTGGTGTTGTTATTAAGTAATACGGTGCCATTAAAATGACTCAAAAAAGATAAAAAATTGATATACGCTTGTTTCAAGACTTTTGGACAAACGAATATGGATTCATACAACACAAGGATCATGCTGTTTGTGCTTTATGTTATGAAAGTGTTGTGTGCCGTACGTCAAGTGTACAAAGACACTATCAAACCAAACATCAGTCCATGTTTTGTTTGTTTTTTTGTTTTTTTTCGTACGCCCGCTAATACTCGAGGCGAAATCTCAGGTTATTACTATGTCTAACCTGACATTGATTTTACGTGAGTATCCCTTTTTACTTGTACAGAGACAGGTGTCCCTCGCCATTCAGGCAAATACTCTCCGATTTCGGAGGTACCCATTGCAGCTGGGTCGGCTCAGGAGCCGCCAATCCCTGGTCGATGACACTCCTCGCCAGGTCTCGAGTTAATCCAGTCCAATTCCCGGTCCACGAAAAATCCTCAAATGCCGTCGCCCGGGTTTGATCCTGAATCACCCGGTTGCCAGAGCGGTGTTGTAACCACTACGCTAGCGCGGCTCCGTCCAGTCCATGTTTAAAAACTCTGAGGAGAAAAGTGAAGCCATCAAAATGGCTGTTTCTGGCTACAAAAAACAAAGTAGTATTTTTAGTCAAGTAATTGGAACCAAAAATAAAGCTACCAAATGTAGTTACAAAACTGCACAGTGTGTGGCTTCGAAGGGCAAACCTTTCACAGATAGAGAATACATCAAGGAAACTTTTTTTGAGCAGTGCTGAAATTTTGTTTAGTGATTTACCAAATAAAGAAACAATACTGTCTCGGATTTGAGAAATACCGACTTCTGCGAGATCAATCGAGAGGCGCATAACTGATATGGCTGAAAATGTAACGGTAAAACAAACAACCGGGTTACAACAAGCTGTTTTATCTAGAATCGCTCTTGACGAAAGTGTCGATGTGAATGACGTGGCGCGCCTAGCTATAGTTGCGCGATATTGTGACAATGACTGTTTTTATGGAGGACTGTGCTGCTTGATATCTTTTGATGGTACAGCCAAGGGAGAGGACATAACTGCATTTGTAAGCTATTTCGAAAATCAGAACATTAACATGAATAAAATATTCTGTGTTACTACTGATGCCGCCCCTGCATTTGTCGGAAAGAACAAAGGATTTGTTAAACTTCTTGAGGATCATATTGGACGTCAAGTATTGAGCTTCCATTGCATTATACACCAGGAGAGTTTGTGTGCGAAGATTTCGTCACTATCCTTGAACTATGTAATGGAAACTGTTGTCAAGATAGTTAACTTCATAGTTTCTCGCTCTTCATTGACCCACAGGCAATTCAAGTCTCTTCTACAAGAAATGGAGAGCGTATATGCGGACCTCCCGCTGTACAGCAATGTTCGTTGGCTTAGTCGAGGTAATGTTTTGAACAGATTTGTATCATGTCTAGAAGCAATCAAGGTGTTTCTTGATGAAAAAGAACAACATTTCCCGGAATTAAATGACGAGGACTGGCTGTGCAAGCTGATGTTTCTGGCTGACATAACTACAAATCTAATCTGAATGAATTAAACTTGCATTTACAAGGGCAGGGTCAAACAGTATTTGATCTTTTTGAGCATTGGAAAGGATTTGCGTCAAAATTAGACATATTTTGCAGAGATATTATCACTAACACATACAAGTACTTTCCAAACGTAAAGGCTCATTCAAATCGATTTACTGTTAACAGAGATGAGCTTCAGAAGTACGTTGAAACGCTCAAAGGAGAGTTTGCTAAATGAGGTCAAGACATCAAAATTCACGGGCCCATGTTTTCTTATCTCATCAAGCCCGACTTAATTGATCATACTAACATCCCATTTGACCTATCTCTTTTCGAGTGGATGGATGTTGACAATTTTGAAATGCAACACATCGAATTCAAGGCATCAGAGTTATGGATGATAAAATTTGTAGAATTGCAAAAAACTCTGAAGGAATCTGCTTGGAAAAGTCAGCTGCCATCCTCAACTGCTGGACATCCCTGAAGCGTTCACCTGTTTGAAGAAAATTGCATTTGCTCTACTTTTGGGTCAACTTATACATGTGAACAAATTTTCTTACACATGAAAGCTGTTTTAAGTCCACAGAGAAGTCGCCTAACACCTATGCATTCAGAAGCCTGTGTGAAGCTGAAATTGACAAAATACACACCTGATATTGAACAATTAACCAAGGAGAAGCAAGGACATGGGTCCCATTAATTGATTAATGACTCAGATCAATAATAATCAATGATTACTCATATTAAAATTTTAATAACGTGTTTTATGTTTGGTTTATTTAATTGTTTTGTTCTTCAAACTATTGGACTTTTTGTCTTAACAAAATATACATATGGCAATTTTATTATAAAATTTCAAACTAATGTGTTCAGAACTTAAATTTTGCAATACATAATATGTGCATTGATATTTGTTTCTATTTATATTAAAATATTGAATAATCTACAAAGAATAGAATAGTTATTTAATGTATCGGAAACATGTTAATACAAGATCATTTTTAAATTGTTTCAATAATTGTTGTATATAACAATATGGTGAACTTTGGTTGGCACGCTGAGTGACTTTGCAACATTACTTCGGCACGACACTACTAAAAGTTTGCCGACCCCTGGTTTAGACAAACTATATCAGATAGTTAAGTAATCTTATATGTTGTATGTACCATTGTTTAGACAAACTATATCCAACAGTTAATTGACCTTGTATGTTGTATGTACCATTGTTTAGACAAAGTACGAGGGAAGGTCAAAAAGTAATGCCTCCTATTTGTTATGTATGTAAATACTGCATCAGGGTACAATTTGTAAATTTAGCAGGATTCCTCAAACACTCTTCTGCATTGTATAGCATTACCAACCTGTTTCGGTAACAGGTGGCACCACTGTAACAGTTTAAAAATGGCTGCCAAAGACGTTCGGTTAAAACAACGTTATGTCATAGAATTCCTCAATGCTAAAGGTGAGACCATAGCCATCAACCTCCTGCACCATTACGAAACTGAAGGAGAAAAGTTTTTATCAAATATTGTGACAAGTGATTGGACTTGGGTTCATTTTTTTGAACCAGAATCCAAGAGGCAGTCAATGGAATGGCATCACACAATATCGCAGACAAGAAAGAAGTTCAAAAGTTCACCATCTGTAGGGAAAGTTATGGCCTCCATGTTTTGGGATGAGAAGGGTGTGATTCTTCTCAACTTCTTGGAACAGGGAAACACGGTGAATGCAGACCCTTACATTGAAACTTTGAAGAAGCTTAGAGGTCGTCTTCGGCAACTTTACCCATTAAAAGATCAGAGAACTGCACTACTATTGCATGATAATGCCACGCCACACACCGCTAAATGCACCATTGATGCGATTGCAGAATTTGGATGGAAATTATTACCACATCCCCCTTACAGTCTTGATCTTGCACCTTCTGACTTCCATCTGTTTGGACCACTGAAAGAAGATCTTCGTAAACATCACTTTGAGGACACTCTTAAACGCGCCGTACGCCAGTGGTTTAGGAAAAAGGACACAAATTTTTACCATGCGGGGATACATGCCCTTGTGAGAAGATGGACAAAAACTGTAACAAATAACGAAGACCACATTGAGAAATAAATTTTTGAAGTTCAGACTTGGGGCTACATTTCAATGTGAATTTTATCAGTTTTCTTGCCTATTGAACGAAATTAAAATTTAAGAGGCATTACTTTTTGACCGTCCCTTGTATATCAGACAGGTCATTGACCTTATATGTCACCATTGTCCTGGTCACCCCCTATGGAGGATAGAACCACAACTACAGGAAACTTGCAGTAAACATTCACAAGCTCTTACTGTGATGGTATCTGTAGCTATTTGTTTGACATGAGCCTCATGATCAGCCTTATAAAAGTGCCTTGTACAACATCCTGAGGGAGCAATATTCCCACTTTTTCTTTGTCTCATCAGAGACACCAGACTCTACTAGAGGCCTTATTAGACCTGCTTGTTTGTTCTTTGTCTCATCAGAGACCCCAGACTCTACAAGAGGCCTTATTAGACCTGCTTGTTTGTTCTTTCAGTGTTTTATATATTTACTTATTTTGTACACAAACAATTCAAAGGTTTTTTTTTGTGTGTGTGTTTGAAAGTTCACTGTAACCTTATAGGGTCTTATTTCATGCAGAAAAAAATTGTGTGCTCTGTATATTTGTCTATGTGTGTGTTTATAATTATGTACATAAGCATTTGTCTGTGCATGTATACATATATACAGAAAAATGTATCTCTCCTACAGAAATGCCGAGGGCAAAAGAGTTTTTGGGAGATTAAAAAAAAAACACACAGTAGAGAACTGGATACAATAGTCAAAGATATGAGTCAGTCATGGAGACACCTTCTGCCATCAATGGTACCTATACCTTGTAGCAGTATGGCAGCTTGCATACCCTGACAATCCCCAGAGCTATGCCAGTGGGCATTTTACTTCTGGTAGGTTCAACCAAGCTGGACTGGTCTGCATGGGTAGGGGTCAGACAAAAGCTGGTACCCTGGTCCTCCAGGTTGGGGGTTTTAGCATAGGGCTGACACCCTTGTCTATGTAAAAAAAACAATGAAGTTACAGAAATAACAATAAATGAACAAACTTTGCTGCAAGATGGACATTCGGAGTCTGTGGCTCGTATGACTGTCAGTGGTGAAAGCCGAAAGGAAGCCACTGACATGAAAACAGATGTCCTGACCGCAAAACAGGATACAAGGAACCAGAGTTGGGGCACTGTACGAAGGATGGCCACCGACCGAGCAAAGTGGAATCAATTTGTTGTTGCCCTACAAGACGCCACTAGGCGTGATGGCCACTGACTGCTTTGACGGTCGGCGGCTAAGGATCAAAGAAGAAGAAGAATGGAGACACCTTGACCTAATAATATATGAATGGAGGAGTTGGCATACATCATGGAGACACCTTGACCTGATAGTATATGACAAGAGGAGTTGGCAGACATCATAGAGACACCTTGACCTGATAGTATATGACAAGAGGAGTTGGCAGACATCATGGAGACACCTTGACCTGATAGTATATGACAAGAGGAGTTGGCAGACATCATGGAGACACCTTGACCTGATAGTATATGACAAGAGGAGTTGGCAGACATCATGGAGACACCTTGACCTGATGATATATGACAAGAGGAGTTGGCAGACATCATGGAGACACCTTGACCTGATAGTATATGACAAGAGGAGTTGGCAGACATCATTGAGACACCTTGACCAGATAGTATATGATAAGAGGAGTTGGCAGACATCATGGAGACACCTTGACCAGATAGTATATGACAAGAGGAGTTGGCAGACATCATTGAGACACCTTGACCTGATAGTATATGATAAGAGGAGTTGGCAGACATCATGGAGACACCTTGACCTGAAAGTATATGACAAGAGGAGTTGGCAGACATTATGGAGACACCTTGACCTGATAGTATATGACAAGAGGAGTTGGCAGACATTTGTTTAAGACCTAATCTGTTTAGGGAGCTGCAAGTGATAATGATTGTAGTGGGTTTGATGGTATTGTATGATGGTGATATTACTAAATGTAATGTATGAGGCCAGCTGTGAAGGCTCCTGAGATAAAATGTAGTTGTGAATTTTCAGGAGGCCTTTCTTGCTACCACTACGACCTCACACTTATCTTTTTTTTACTAATGAATGTAGCTACGTAAAATGTCTAGGGTAATGATATGTAATATGGTGTGATAGTTATAGATACACCCACAGATATTTAAGTAGACTAATAATATTTAACAAATATTAGAATACACTGAACTAACTCAAGAGTGATCTCTCTGACCAAACAGCACATTTACCATGGTGGTTTTACATCAGATAGGTCCTCCCAGACTATAGATTCTGAAAAATATTTATTAGTTTCCTTCCCTAAAAGAGGATAGGTAATATGTTTCATCATTCTCAACACTTGATCTGTCCTTCCTAACCTTTGCTGGAGTTTATGTATATTGTTGGTCCCTAGACCCTGACTAGGGCGGGGGGTCCAGAGCAAATCCTTACTTATTTGTAAGGCTAGATTATGATATGGCAGTATCAAATCACTCGAACATTAAACAATATTCAAAATATACAAAGAAATAATTTCAATCTTACCAGATTATGAATAAAGAACACAGAAATGCTAGCAAAACTCAGCTGAGCTGCTGGCTATAGTATGGCGTCCCTGAACTTATTTCACTTTCTTTCATTTGGAAATCACCACACTTTAAAATACTGTGTCTATCATCGAACAACTATTGAGGAATGGCCCCACTTGCGCGTCTGAGCGCCGATAAAATGATTGTCTGTGGTCAATCACTGCCTAGGTTTATTTCAAATTCAAATTTCCTACCCTAAAGTCATTTCAGTCATGCTTCAGTCAAGTATGGATGTTTATCTGTTAGTCTGTCCGTCTCTACTTGTTTTTTTCAAAAACGTACTTGATTTTTGAACCAACCTTTCTCTCCCCTCCAAAATTTTGTCGTTAAAAGTTATATTTAGACACAGCTCCCACCAATGTCCCTTCTCTTCCCTACTAAGTAGATTTGAACACCTGCGTCTCGAGGTCGTGTTTTTTTGTGCAAATAGCGACACTTTTTATTCAATACAGTCTGTCGCTGATGTGAACAACACTGTCTTTTGTCATTATCTTCAATATTATCTATCCGTCTGTAAAATTAAGAACATATTAGTTCACTGCTCAGAATGGGCCATCCGGCCAGCTAATTTTTTATATTCCTAACATTAATATTACGAAAAAGTTACTTTTTTAATTTTTTGTAATATTCCAAACATCTGCGTTCTGCCGCTGAATTCAAATCAAAGGCTTGGTATCGCAAAAGCGTCCAATAAATGACTGTGGCGTATTATATGCAAGGTCCCTTCTGTCGAGTTCCTTACTTTTTATGTCAACTTGGGAAACGTGACTTTTCTCCGTTTCCCCCCCAATTGCGTCTCCTTAGCCTTTCTAGTCTCACGCAATCTTTCCAGTCATATTTTTTTCCTTTTTATCCGCCGTTCCCCTCCTGTCTAGCAAGTCAATTTTTATGGAGGGTGATGACCCGCGGTCTGGGCGATCATGTACTATCAGCAGCCTACGCATTATGTTTTTATCCTTACATGTTATCTTTGGATGTATTTTACCGTTGTATCTCTGTCAATTTCACTACACATCTCCCCACTTGAAAACATGCCTATGGCAAGTTCCAAAACCAGCGATACACATAGGTAAAATTACTCCTCACGTCTGCCACTACTCTAATTTTGATCACAGGGGTGCCGACTGAGGAAATCTGCACCGACATTCAATTTGCCTGGGATATATTGGATACTGAACTGATAAGGTTGAAGCAATAAAGACCACCTCAGCAATCTTGCGTTTTCATGCTTAGCCTGAGATAAGAATACGAGAGGCTGATGGTCCGTCTCCACCACAAAAGTCCTACCATACAGATAGATTTGAAACTTCTTTATTGCCCAGATTAACGCTAAACATTCTTTTTCGCTTGTGGAGTATCCTTGTTCCGCCTTATTCAATTTGCGGCTTGCATAAGCGACTGGTTTCAGTTCCCCATCAGGTGAAGATGATCTTTGCAACAAAGCCCCTCCGAGTCCTACATTACTTGCATCGGTTCTTAAGACAAAGTCCTGTGTCAAATCAGGCAGTTTGAGAATAGGCTTGCTAGTGAGTTTTTCCTTTAACTCTTGGAACGCTAGTTCACATTGTGCAGTCCAAATAATTTTATCTGGAAGTCCCTTGCGAGTCAGATCAGTCAGAGGAGCACAAATAGCGTTAAAATTTTTGATGTATTTCTGATAAAATCCGCATAACGACACAAATGATCGCACGTCCTTTTTTGTTTGCGGCCTAGGTGCTCTCTGCAGTTTTTCCAAGTTCTTAGGATCAGGGGTCATATTACCCTGATATACAGTGTGTCCCAAGAATTCCAACTCTTTGCATCCAATACAACATTTTGTTGGCCTAGCAGTTAAGTTCGCCTCCCGAAGTCTATCAAACAACATCTCCAGAGCTTCAATGTGTTCTTCAAATGTCTCTGTGGCGACGAGAATATCATCCATGAAATTCGTGATACATGGGTTATTCAGGGGATCCAACAATTTGCGCATCATCCTTGAAAACACACTCGGAGCATTTTTCAGTCCGAATGGTAGCATATTGAATTCATAATGTCCATCCGAAGTGCTAAAAGCCAAATAAGGTCTCACTTCAGGCTTCACTGGGATCTGGTAATAGCCTTTACTAAGATCCACCTTTGAAAAGTATTTTGCCTTGTTCAGTCTGGCAAATAACTGTTTTGTGTCTGGTAATGGATCCACTTGTCCTTCTGTGACAGCATTCAGTTTCCTGTAATCTATGCACAGTCTGTGTTCCCCAGACGGTTTTCTCAACAAAACGACACTAGAACTAAAAGATGATTCACTGTGCGAAATAATCCCCTCCTTCAACAAATACTCTATTTCTTCCTTCAATGCCTTCTCCTTCGCGAACGGAATAGAATAGGCTCTCATACAGATTGGGTTTGAGTCTACCAGTTTCATGTCATACTGTAGCAAATTTGTATGGCCTGGTTTATCTGTTAATACATCTGTATGTTCCTCCAGAACCTGTTGAACTCTCTCCCTCTGGTTTTTAGTCAGGTGCTTACTGACTTTTACCTGTGCTGCGGTTTCACAAGGATGTAATGGGTATTCATGTGAGGTGAGTGGTTCTTTTTGCATCTGGGTTGCAATAGCCAAGGTCAATAAGGGGGTGCTTTCCTGGAGTGGTCTGTCCAGATACTTCTTTAACAGGTTTACATGATAAACTTTCTCCTTCCCCTTTTTGTCAATTTTATAGTTTGTTCTAGACACCTTCTCTAGAACCGTATATGGACCTTGCCAACCAATTTGTAATTTATTCTGGCTTCCGGGTAGTAGAAGCAGCACCTTCTCTCCGACTGCCAGTTCCCTGTCCTTTGCCTTCCTATTAAAATATGCTGCATGTTTCTTCCTGGCTTGTTTCAAATTATCATTTGCCAGTTTCCATCCAGCTTTCAAACGAGTGGTCAGTTCGTTCACGTATTGATACGATGAGGTAACAGTCTCTTCCGCCTTCTCATCTGTCCAGGTCCTTAATAGAGCTTCTAATGGACCTTTTATTGGCCTCCCAAATAGCAGAGTTGCGGGAGCCATCCCGGTTGAACTATGTGGTACCTCCCGGTACGCAAACAATGCGGCGGGCAGGAATTGATCCCACAGATCCGGTTTTTCGTGTGCCAGCTTTCTCAGGATAGAAATGAGAGTCCCGTTGAACCTCTCTACCTGGCCGTTCCCTTGTGGATGGTACGGACTACAATGAAAGTGTCTGGCTTGAAATAGCTTAAAAACTTCTTCCGTTAGTTTCCCCTTGAACTGAGAACCATTATCCGTCAAGATTTGATGCGGGAATCCTAATCGGGTAAATATTGTAAGTAGTGCCTCTGCTACATGTTTTGAATCAATTGATGGCAGGGCTACCGCCTCTCCCCACATAGAACAAGTGTCCACCAGAGTAAGGATGTAACTGTTCCTCCTCTTGGTCCGAGTGAGAGGTCCTACAATATCCACTGCAACCCTCTCAAAAGGTGTTCCCACTATGGGCATTTCCCCTAGAGTTGCAGGAGCATCCAGTGCTTTGGAGCTACCCTTTGACATTCTGGGCAGGATTTGACATATCTTTTTATATCCTCCGTTATCCCTGGCCAGAAGTAATGACAAGCTATACGCTGTCCTGTGGCGCTGATCCCCATGTGACCACTGAAGGGAATCGCATGCCCGAGTTCCATCACTTTATCTCTATATGAAGTGGGAAGAACCAGCTGGTTGTGACCATTTGTTCCAGTTCCGGCCTTCCTGTATAAGAGTTTGTTCTTCATGAAATATTCCCCCTTGCTCGGAGGTGTGTGGCATTTGGGCAATTTTTTAAAACAGGGCTTGAGTGTCCTATCCTCAGCCTGCGCCTTCCTCATCTCCTCTGGATGAGCATTTATAGGTTCACCTTCTTCCTCCTTCTTCTGTGACCTGGTCTGCACTGTCGCCATGATCACAGGTTTCTCGGGATTCCCCAAGAAGACGTATCTACACCCCAATATCAGAGGGTAGATTGGTTCATCTATCACTGCTGCTCTGATTTCTCCTTCCACATAGCGAGTTTTCACCGTTATCCTTGCGATGGGAAGTGTCATGAGTGGTATGTCCTTAGTCGCCCCTTGTATTTCCACTGTTTCTGTGGTATACTGACTTGGGTCCACTAGGCTAGACTTCACAACTGAATCATAATCCAAACCTGTATCATAAAGGCACCTTATGGTGACCCCATTACAAATAACATCCTCACAAACTGGGGGGTGATAAGGTTCCTGTTGTCCATTAGGATTAACCTTTAATCTTCGCGTCCCCGACTTCATTGCAGCAATGTTTGAAGGTTTCCTTCTACAAAATTCGGTGTTATGGTTATCCTTCTTGCACCATTTACACCATCTTTTTCCTTGGTTCAACGGTTTTCTTTCATTGAACTTTTGGTCATTGAACTGTGAGTTTCTGTCGCGATAGTCATTTCTTGGCCGCTCAAAGTTTGTCCTACCCTTATTCCCTGCTCTCTATTATCAAATTTATTAAATTGCTGTGGAGCTTAAAATTGTCTATGTGCTTCTTTTTAGCACCACTTACCTCTGCCTGGGCTGCCTGATACCTCTCAGCAACATTTAAAATTTCCCCCAACTTCTCTGCACCTTGTTCCATGAGAAATTTTCTCATGTCTGGAGCCATGGACTCTCTCAATTGCTCAATCATGATCATTTCTTTAAGATCTTGGGTCTTCCCCAGAGCCGTCCATTTCTCCAAATAGGTTTCTAGTCTAGCAGAGAATTGGTGGTATGTCTCCCCAGACAACAGTTTGGCATTTCTAAATTTCTTACGATAAAATTCACCATTCTTCTCGTACCTTAATAACAAAGCCTGCTTTAACATGTCATAATTGTCTTGGTCTTCCCTGTTCATTTTGGCAAATACTTCATAAGAAGTACCTCTCAATCCCTGTGATAGCTTTAAACTCCACCTCTCTCTCTCTAACCCATATGTAGTAGCTAATAACTCAAAACGTCCTAGGTACCCCTCTATGTCATCGTCTTTTTCAACAAAATGGTCTAAATGAAACCCCATAGCTGAGTTTGAGGCTCCCAGACTGGGCGTAGCATCTGAGGCAAAAGGGCTGGCACCATTTTCAGGAGCCTGGCCTTGTAATTCCAGCTCCCTTAGTCGTAATTCGTGCTCCCTTTGCAACCTTCTATCTTCTGCCTCCCTTTCGGCAGTCAGTCTGTTTTCTTCTGCCTCCCTTTGCTGTCGTTTTTCTTCTGCCTCAATCTGCAGCCTCTTAATTTCTCTATCAGCCTCAATTTGTAACCTCTTCCCTTCAGCTACCTTTCTATCTTCCCTTTCAATATATTTATCACATTCAGCCGTTACGTATTGAATTAAAATTTGACCATCCATTCCCATCTCCTTCGCGGTGAGCACAGCAGCTGATCTAAATTTTGCCAGCTCCGCCATACTTTTTAGACAATATAATAATATACAAGATAAATCTCTAACCAGTAAATACACTAAGTACTTCTTATGACTATAGTCTAACTAATTCTAACTAACCAGTTAACTAATTAATTATCACTGGCTGTGAAGATTCACCAACTTTTATCTGCAGGGACACTTTTAATTTTAAAGGGAATTTTACAATTTTGTTCCCCTAATTTTATTTCTCCCACCAGGAGATCCTAATATTACTGTTGGGCTAATTATCCCTGGACAAGACCCCAATATATGTAGTGGGTTTGATGGTATTGTATGATGGTGATATTACTAAATGTAATGTATGAGGCCAGCTGTGAAGGCTCCTGAGATAAAATGTAGTTGTGAATTGTCAGAAGGCCTTTCTTGCTACCACTACGACCTCACACTTATCTTTTTTTACTAATGAATGTAGCTACGTAAAATGTCTAGGGTAATGATATGTAATATGGTGTGATAGTTATAGATACACCCACAGATATTTAAGTAGACTAATAATATTTAACAAATATTAGAATACACTGAACTAACTCAAGAGTGTAAAATTTTGATTGAATTATATTACATTTATTTTGTTCTGGATCAATTTTTATGTTGACCAGAACTTAAAGATTTTGAAATTATGAAAGAAATGCATGGAATATTATATAATAAATGCAATAGAGTACCTATATATAAGCACTAGACTAGTTAGTTTTATTAAAATGTTCTAGTAGTCATCTACTTGGGAGGAAAGTTAATGTTTGTGCTGTTGGGGTGGCCTCATCACACCTGTCTATATTGACTACACAGTGTCCAGTACATTGCGGGAATGTTATGGGGTATTAGTAACTAAAAGGCATTGGTGAACTTCCAGCAGACCAGAGGCTCACTCATCTTGTATATGTAGCTCTGGTGCTGAATTCTGGTGGTCCCACCTCTCCGTGCTGGCGGGCAATAATAGTGGTCTCTGTCACAAGTACTGCACAGATACACTCGAGAAAAATCACCAACTGAGTTGACACCGCCTGGTTGACAACTGAAACTCACAGCTCTGCAATCAAAGTATTGGCCATGTGTCAAAATCTATTCTCTACCCATGTCTGGACACAACACTGACACAACAACCACATCAAACAGACAGGTCAGATCTCTCTGACCAAACAGCACATTTACCATGGTGGTTTTACATCAGATAGGTCCTCCCAGACTATAGATTCTGAAAAATATTTATTAGTTTCCTTCCCTAAAAGAGGATAGGTAATATGTTTCATTATTCTCAACACTTGATCTGTCTTTCCTAACCCTTGCTGGAGTTTATGTATATTGTTGGTCCCTAGACCCTGACTAGGGCGGGGGGTCCAGAGCAAATCCTTACTGGTTTGTAAGGCTAGATTATGATATGGCAGTATCAAATCACTCGAACATTAAACAATATTCAAAATATACAAAGAAATAATTTCAGTCTTACCAGATTATGAATAAATAACACAGAAATGCTAGCAAAACTCAGCTGAGCTGCTGGCTATAGTATGGCGTCCCTAAACTTATTTCACTTTCTTTCATATGGAAATCACCACACTATAAAATCTGTGTCTATCACTGAACAACTATTGAAGAATGGCCCCACTTGCGCGTCTAAGCGCTGATAATATGATTGTTTGTGGCCAATCACTGCCTAGGTTTATTTAAAATTCAAATTCCTACACTAAAGTCATTTCAGTCATGCTTCAGTCAAGTATGGATGGTTATCTGTTAGTCTGTCCGTCTCTACTTGTGTTTTTTTCAAAAACGTACTTGATTTTGAACCAACCTTTCTCTCCCCATGCAAAATTTTGTCGTTAAAAGTTATTTTTAGACACATCTCCCACCAATAACCCTATCTTCCATACTAAGTAGATTTGAACACCTGCGTCTCAAGGTCGTGTTTTTGTGTGCAAATAACGATATGTTAGATTCAATGCAGTCTGTCGCTGATGTAAACTACACTGTCTTTTGTCATTATCTTCAATATTATCTATCCGTCTGTAAAATTAAGAACATATTATTTCATTGCTCAGAATGGGCCATCCGGCCAGCTAATTTTTATATTCCTAACATTAATATTAAGAAAAAGTTATTTTTTAAATTTTGTAATATTTTCAAGTAACTGCGTTCTGCCGCTCAATTCAAATCAAAAGCTTGGTATCGCAAAGCGTCCAATAAATGACTGTGGCGTATCATATCTAAGGTCCTTTCTGTCGAGTTCCTTACTTTTTATGTCAACTTGGGAAACGTGACTTTTCTCCGTTTCCCCCCCCCCAATTGCGTCTCCTTAGCCTTTCTAGTCTCACGCAATCTTTCCAGTCATATTTTTTCCTTTTTATCCGCCGTTCCCATCCGGTCTAGCAAGTCAATTTTTATGGAGGGTGATGACCCGCGGTCTGGGCGATCATGTACTATCAGCAGCCTACGCATTATGTTTTTATCCTTACATGTTATCTTTGGAGGTATTTTACCGTTGTATCTCTGTCAATTTCACTACAATGATGATGTGTCATAAATGCCAGGATTGATCAAAATTTGTTTCAGGCTGATTGTGATAACAGCTGTACTAAAACTGAGATACAGTATACTGACTTCTTGGACATGCCAGAAAGTCAACAACAGTTATGCTTATTTGGAGATGAAAAAGGTGTGTATAATAGCAATGTTATTATTTTAAGTTCGTATTGTGGCTGCACAAGTTTACATGCTTTCAATATCTGCACAGTACGACATTTAATACTAAGCAGCAAGTGGGCCAATGATAGAGAATTAAATTTATTTACAAATTTTAATTAAACTTGCTTAATGTATACATAATGGAGATTGAAGCTATTACTGCAGTAACCAGTGAAGTAATTGTGTCACACTCAGTCCATGCTTTAAAGGTTCAAAATGGATGTCTGTTGTATGAATAGAAAACATTTATAGAAGCCTTGAATCTTCAGAAGCTAGTGTGAATCTACTGTACAAGTTATTCAGGTGTATGACACGGCAGTAAGAGTGCTGATAGACTAGCTTCAGGTGCACCAATAGTGAGAACACTGGTCCTGCACAAGGGAGAGATACTGAGGACAGTTAATGATCATCTGTTAGACAACAACACTGGTCCTGTACAAGTGAGAGATACTGAGAACAGTTAATGATCATCTGTTAGACAACAACACTGCTCCTCTACAAGGGAGAGATACTGAGGACAGTTAATGATCATCTGTTAGACAACAACACTGGTCCTGCACAAGGGAGAGATACTGAGGACAGTTAATGATCATCTGTTAGACAACAACACTGGTCCTGCACAAGTGAGAGATACTGAGGACAGTTAATGATCATCTGTTAGACAACAACACTGGTCCTGTACAAGGGAGAGATACTGAGGACAGTTAATGATCATCTGTTAGACAACAACACTGGTCCTGCACAAGGGAGAGATACTGAGGACAGTTAATGATCATCTGTTAGACAACAACACTGGTCCTGCACAAGGGAGAGATACTGAGGACAGTTAATGATCATCTGTTAGACAACAACACTGGTCCTGCACAAGGGAGAGATACTGAGGACAGTTAATGATCATGTGTTAGACAACAACACTGGTCCTGCACAAGGGAGAGATACTGAGGACAGTTAATGATCATCTGTTAGACAACAACACTGGTCCTACACAAGGGAGAGATACTGAGGACAGTTAATGATCATCTGTTAGACAACAACACTGGTCCTACACAAGGGAGAGATACTGAGGACAGTTAATGATTATCTGTTAGACAACAACACTGGTCCTGTACAAGGGAGAGATACTGAGGACAGTTAATGATCATCTGTTAGACAACAACACTGGTCCTGTACAAGGGAGAGATACTGAGGACAGTTAATGATCATCTGTTAGACAACAACACTGGTCCTGCACAAGGGAGAGATACTGAGGACAGTTAATGATCATCTGTTAGACAACAACAATGGTCCTGTACAAGGGAGAGATACTGAGGACAGTTAATGATCATCTGTTAGACAACAACACTGGTCCTGCACAGGGGAGAGATACTGAGGACAGTTAATGATCATCTGTTAGACAACAACACTGGTCCTGCACAAGGGAGAGATACTGAGGACAGTTAATGATCATCTGTTAGAAAACAACACTGGAACAGATGAATCAACAAGGCTAAGATAGCTGGAATGTGGCCCCAAACATAAGACTAGCAGGTGTGATGTATCAGAGAATGCTTCTTCTTCTTCTTCTTAGACCCTTAACCACCAACCATAAAAGCAGTCAGTGGCCATCACGCCTAGTGGCGTCTTGTAGGGCAACAACAAATTGATTCCACTTTGCTCGGTCGGTGGCCATCCTTCATACAGTGCCCCAACTCTGGTTCATTCTTTGCATCTCAGCCTCCACAGTCCTCCACCAGGTTGTTTTTGGTTGGCCTCTCTTTCATTTTCCTTCAGGGGTCCAAAGCATAGCTGTTCTTGTGATGGCATCGGGGTCTCTTCTGAGGACATGACCAACCTAGCTCCAGCGTCTGCCAGCTATGATGGTGTGCATGTCCTCTTGCTTGCTACGAGTAAGCAGATCTTGGTTGGTGATGGTATTCAGCCAAAAGATTCAGTGAATTTTTCTTAGGCATGTTGTGTGAAAAGAGGACAATTTCGACATTTCCTTCTCTGTAACTCTCCAGCATTCCGCACCATAGAGAAGCACAGAAAGCACACAGCTCTGATATAATCTTAATTTATCAGAGGATGCATCTGACATCTATACAATCGGGATGCTACAGTACAGTAAGCATTCATACACTTCAACATTTGCCAGAGGAGACTTAGCACCAATGGGTTTGCCTGAATTGCAATGATGTCCATCCTGAATAATAATCACATCATCTTCTTCTTTGATCCTTAGCCAAAGACTGTTGAAGCAGTCAGTGGCCATCACACCTGTCGGCATCTTGTAGAGCAGCAACAAATTGTTTCCACTTTGTTTGGTCGGTAGCCATCCTTCGTAATGTGCTTCAACTCTGGTTCATTTGTTTTTGGTCAGCCTCTCTTTTGCTTTCCTTTGGGGATCCATAGTATAGTTGTTCTTGTAATAGTATCAGGGTCTCTTCTGAGGACTTGGCAAACCTAACTCCACAATCTACCAGCTATGGTGGTGTGCATGTCCTCATGGTTATTCCAAATTAGTTATTGGCTGGAGCAGGTCGACCACTTTAAATACCTCAGGGCTATTGTGGACAGAGGGGGAGGCGTCGGGGAAGAGTTGGCCACTCGGGGGGCAGCGGCTGGGGGACTTTTTCAGGCCATGGATCGAGGGTTCCTCAGCGGGAGAGAGGTTGGTGGGAGGATGAAGATGGCTGTATTCCACTCCACCTATGTCCCAGTTTTGACGTGGATGCGAGTCATGGGCGGTGACTGCAGCCCATGAAGGCCAGATCCAGGCCTCGGGGGTGAGGTGTCTGATAAGGGTGGTTGAGGTAGCGAGAGGAGACGTGGTGCGCGGCCAGACAATGCGTCGGGGCCTTGAATCCAGTCCCCTGCGGGCCCGGGTGGAGCAGTCCCAATTGGGATGGTTTGGCTGTGTCTGCAGGGTGGGAGAGGATCGGATGCCACGACAGACATGGGAAGCGGAGAGCCAAGGATCCAGACCCCAAGGATGACCCAGAGTCCGCTGGGAGAACAACATTGGACGATCTTTGGGGGACCGAGGACTGGAGTGAAGCCAGGCCGGGAGGAAGACAGCCGATAGGATAGTCTGGCGCTCTCTCTTCCAAACCTCTACACCTCACGGTAGAAGGGGAACGGCTAAGTAAGTAAGTAAGTAAGTTATTGGCTGGTGATGGTATTCAGCCAAAAGATTCAGTGAATTTTTCTTAGGTAGATTGTGTGGAAGAAGGACAGTTTTGACATTTCCTTCTCTGTTACTCTTCAGCGTTCCACATCATAGAGAAGCACAGAAAGTACACAGCTGTCATATAATCTTAATTTGGTGTTTGTGCTGTACTGGGAAGAGATCCAGATGTTGTTGAGACTAGCAAAAGCTGTTCTCGCTTTATTCATTCTGTTGTTGATGTCCTTGCTTGTTTTGCCCTCTAGTGTTACTATGCAACCTAATTAAGTAAATGTGCCTGTCTGTTCTAGCTTCTGGTTCCTTATTGTTATTGGCTCAGGATTGCCTCCATTGAGTGTCATGACCTCTGTCTTCTTCAGATTGATGTACAGACCCACCTGTTGGCTATACTTACTCAGTCTGTCAGTTTTTTATTTGATGTGTTGATGTGAATGTGCGAGTAGTGCAATGTTATGTGCTTATTCCAGGTCTTTTAGTGTATAAAATGTTGTCCATCTAATTCTTATTTACTGTCCTCTGTTGTCTGGTGCATCACCCAGTCTATGTCAAAAATATAGTTGTTGCTAAAAGGGCATCCTTGTCATACTCCTGTCTTCACCTCGAAAGTTAGGGTGCTCAAACCAACACTGCATGTAAAGTTAGAATAGAGGCTTTTTATGATGGAAACAATGCAGCTGGGAATTCCATAAGCCCTCATTATTTTCTTTAGGCTGTCCATGTGTATGCTGTCAAAAACCTTTTCAAAATCAACAAAGTTAATATATAGCTGTCTCTGCCATTCTGAGCACTGCTCTATAATGTTCCTGAGGGAGAATATGTGATCTGCACATCTTCTGTTCTTTCTGAATCCCACTTGTTCTGTCCTCAGTTTATGGTCTACTGCTTTTGAAATTCTCTGGATAATTATCCTTACTAGTATTTTACTGGGAATTGAGAGGAGACAAAAGATAACAATATTCAATCATTGTCACGTAGGTTTTATGATAATTTAATTTCCTACATGTTCTTCCTATTCTTTCACCCGAATTCTTTATTGTGTTATCTCTCTATTTTTTTTTCTCTCTTCTCATGTGTATTTTTTTTGCATTCACTCGTTTGCGAAAGATATTTTCTTCCTAATTCTTATACTTTACCTGTTTCGTTTCTCAAAACTGACAATCGCAATAGTGATTCTATTACATAGATGTCAGTAGACGAAAGGTGGGATTATGTTTAATACCCAGACTAAGAGCAGACTTTTGGTCTACCATTTTCACCCGACACGAGCGTACGTGTCAAACACGGCATCCTCACAGTGCAGGAACGAGACAGCTGTCTGCAGTTTCCCCGGGGACAGTGGTTTCTTCGGCTGAGTTCTGGCCCTGTGGTGTGATAATTCACTCCACCGGACCTGGCAAGCAGACTAGTGTCTGCATCTTTCAGTAAACCACGAGCGTTTTCGTCAAATAGCTCCGGCGAAGCGTGAAAATCGCCCATGCCGGCAGACGGTTGTCTGAGACGTGAAACTGACACGCGCACTCTCGGTCACTCATGGCAGTTACGACATGGTTTAAGCTGACGTAAGGCGTTAGGAGAAGGGGAGAGATCAGGGTTGGGGAAATAGTTCATCCTCTGTCTGTTTCAGATATTAAACCGAGTTTGAAACTTTAATTTGATTCTCTCTCAATAAATCGCAGTCGCCAGGTGGTTCGCGAAGAGTAGAGCTGTATAAGCGAAGTTTCTTAGTTTGTTGCGACAATTTGTCGAACTTCTAGACTTCCATAAATATAAGCGTATAATTCTTAATTGTGCGATATCCTGTAGTGCTGTGTTTTGAGTGAAATACGGGGGTGACCCGAACTTTACCAGCATTTAATAAGAGTTAATACTTGTGAAGAAATAGACAGTCCTTATTTTGAACCACGTGGGTTTCTCAAGTAACACTGATCTGACAGTGCATAGGCCAACAGAGTTAGACAGAAATACTAAATATCCCACTAACGGGGTTCCAAAGACTGTAATGATAAATACTGGGCCAGTGAAACCAAATCTTAATTTCTTCCATAAACTCTACGTAAATTTTCTGCCTGGCGGCGTGATTATTACAAGAAATAACATTTAACATTCCGACAGAGATTGTGACTAGTATTGTGGTGACCAAATATAGTACCTTCCTGGAAGTAGACACCGATCTGACATTCCTTAATTCTATAATCCAAAAGCTAATGACATTGTGCTCTGCTAACTTTTGTGCCTGGACAAATTTTATGCGACTTTAATCAGACATTTGGAAAAAATAAGAACACCCAAGGAAATCGTTCCCTGAGACAGAGAGTTCAGTACGTCTTTTGGAACTGGGGATTTCTTGGTCGTTGACTGCATTTTCGGGTCTGTGTGAAGGTCCTAGAATTATTATGTTCCCAGAGGCAGCGAGCAAAGTTGTGAGTATATATGTGTACGAAAAGCCATGGCTGAATAAATGAGAGTGCACTGGTCTGAGTGTTATTGTACCGGTGTATTATTGTCACCCATTTGCTGTCTTAACTTTCTTTTAACCTGCAGAATCTGCTACAAAATGCTAGAGTTTCTGTTTTTTTCTTAGGCTAAATCAGATTATCCAACTCTGTTCATACATTTACGAGAAAGAAAGAAACCTCTTAGACTAAACCCTATGTATCTATAACTCTTTGGGCCATCATCTGTTCTCTTAACGGGGCTGTGGGCTAAACCTAGAGTAAGATTCTAACGGGCTATCATCCCTGTAGCATTTTTTCTTGAATTTTAGGACTATTTGTATATGTTGTTCCTTGATGTATTTTTGATGTTGTGAGAAAATTTTTTTTGGCTGATAATACTCAAATCTCTCTTGAACTAAAGCAGTGCGTTGGTCAGCTCGTTCTAAAATATATATATTCATTGTTATAGATTTCCCACGTCGGTGTGTTTAACTGTCGTCACGTGTATGTGCGAGTCCGTGAGTAGATAGAAATATAGGTAATAGATATATCTGTGTGTAGACTGTCTGACGCTGTAAAGTTGTCGTAGAAGATAGGTGAGAGGGAGAAGATTCTTTTTTTTTCCGCTTTCAGAGACAGCCTCTATATCACATTCTACTATCTCACTCGTGGAATCTATTTCTTTTACTAACTCGCACCGTGACTATCACTCATTCCAACCTATTCAGAAGGGACCAACCCAAGTCTTAATGCTCCTATCTAAAAATCTACGACAAATGTGGGCTCGTTTCCGGTTTTTGAACTTAGAATAGGAAGACGAGTACGACAAACGTGGACTCGTCTATCTGGATTTTGTACTTAAGATTCTTTATTCTGTAATAGAGTAAGAGTGTGATTGTCTTGTGAGTTTTATTTTATAATAAATTTATCCCCTAGACTAACGATCTGTTTTCGGGCGTGCTGACCACACAAACTGATAAGTTTTTTCCACAGCATTTGAATAATATACATTTGGTTTTCAGGTGGATTTTGTCGGAATATATGTTATTGTTGATTTGTAATACTAAACGCTGGTAAAGTTTTGTGAGTGTATAACATTCACAAGGGTTCTGAAGCAGGAAGGTGTTTGAACTAAAGTTAAGGAGTGCGTTTCGGACTATTTGTCCAGATTAATTGCCTCCCTTACCCTATCTGACTTCAGGGGCGAACTTAAAGTGGATTTTATAATTAAGGGATTATTTTTCTCTTTAATTTATGCAATAATTATTTTGCTTTTCCACTGTAGCAACCTATTTTTCAGAAGTAATCTTAACTACCATTTAGTTGGCGTAGTCGTGTTTTGCATTAAGTGCTTTATTGCCGATAATAGCAGCGATAGTTAGATTTTACTTTGAAGGAGGTATCCCAGGGTTAAGGATATCATCTTTTGATTTTTTTGGTACATTTTTTTCTCTCGTAAGTGGTAGGAACCAGTGTATCCTTTCTTCTTTTCTTTCTTGACAAGTCTCAGCCACTGATTTAATATGGCCGAGAGGGCAAAACTGAGGCAGATGTTAAGACAGGAAGCAATGGAGGAGGGACTGGAAGGAGAAGAAGCGAAAGCTTTCATCAGGGACGAACTTGAGAGATACGATGCGGAGAGGAAAGCAGCTGAAGCTAAAGAGGAAAAAGACTGTATTTTACAGCAGAAGAAGATGGATGAGGAAATGGAAATCCGCAGGATGCAGCATGAGGAAAGACAGAAGGAGAGGGAGAGACAGCATGAGAAGGAGAGAGAAGAGAGACAGCATGAGTTGGCTCTTAAAACTCTAGAATTCCAAAGCCGTGGTGCTGCCTCTACCTCCAGCAATGGAGAGTCTTCTCCTCATTCTTCCTTAACTGATCCTTCTAACACCCAATCTACTCACCTCACTGCTATGTCTTTTCCGCTAGAATCTTTCCCTTGTCCAAATGAGAAGATTGACACATGGTTAGAAAAATTTGAGAAAATTGCAACTCTGTACGGGTTAGAGAGGTCGCGTTGGAATATGAAACTTTCCCAGGCCCTAAAAGGTTCTGCTTATGATGTTTATTCTAAGCTGGAAAGTAGCCAACAAGACAACTATGATCTGTTGAAGAA
Organism: Oreohelix idahoensis; assembly: GCA_024509875.1. Classification (NCBI taxonomy): domain Eukaryota; kingdom Metazoa; phylum Mollusca; class Gastropoda; order Stylommatophora; family Oreohelicidae; genus Oreohelix; species Oreohelix idahoensis. The sequence continues at coordinate 145,921 of JAMPIV010011146.1, forward strand.
AGCGTTACTGGAACGCTTTGAAATGAACGCTCGCAAATTTTTGCAACTGTTTCGCAACAGCAGAAAGGAGAATTCTGAATCTTTTCACCAGTTCTCTTCCCGTCTAAAGGGATATTTGACAAAGTGCCTTGAGCTCTCGCAGCTCCCCTCTACCTATGAAGGTCTTGAGGAATTTGTTTTAACAGAACAAATAAAGAACACTTTGTCTGCAGATACCCGGAGATTTCTCGCTGAGCAGGGGGCAGAAAAACTTGAAGACATTTTGGAAAAGTCTGAGCGTTATCACAATGCGCTGGCTGAACTACCGGCCACAAAGCGGAAACCGACAGAGGAGCATTTTCGAAAACATAACCTAGAGCAATCTTCTCAGGCTTCTAATCAGAATAACCACAGAGAAACTGGACCTCAAAACCCCCCTCCGGAAAAATCCAAGTTCTACAAGAACAAGTACCCCAACCACCCCAAACAGTCTGATCAACCCGACCGCCCTACATGGCAGCGCAGCCAGAAAGGACAAGGTGGCAAAGGGAGAACCCCTGAGCACGGGACATATGATCAGACCGAGCACACCGAGCCTAAACGCATCGGATGCTTATTGACAGTCTCGCAAGGCGGAATTATTGACAGCGATTCCCAACCTGTTGGGGATAGACCCTCAACGCGAGGTACTGTTACTTTGAACGGTTCTCAAACTTCTTGCTTATTTGACACGGGGCTTTCTTATGATTGCATTGTTGCCAGGAACCTGGTCAAACCCGGTCCAGAGACAGCAGAGACCGTCCAACTTTGTGGAGTTCGTAAGAGTGATGCACCTACAGCGCTTCCCATCGCACTGGTGGAGATACACTCTGACTTTGTCAGAGGTGTGATCAAAGCGGCTGTTATGGATGACCCCATCTACCCAGTCATACTTGGCGGGAGATACGTGTGTATTGGGAAACCGGAAGCGCCAATTGTGGCAGCAGTAACTACAAGAGGGCAAACCCAGAAGGAACGGGAGCCTGCGGCTAAATTTGTTTACTATCATGGAACTTAAAGAAGCAGCGCTATTACAAGGACCCTACTTTGCTGGCACCCTCCGCTCTTAAGGAAAACTGGCCAGCAAAATGGCTAAGGAACCCATACAGCACGGGGACATTTGGGGGGGGGGGGAGAT
>JAMPIV010011149.1:0-66969 GCA_024509875.1 Oreohelix idahoensis
TGATAGATCAAAGGAAAGCCAATTTTGACAAGGTATTGGAAAAGAAGGGCTTCTGAAGAAACTGAGAAATTGTAGAGTGAATGGTAAGATGTACAAATGGGTGAAAGCATACTTGCATAACAGAAGAGCCCGAGTACAACTAGATGGCCTCAAGAGTAAGAAAATTCTACTGCGTCATGGCGTCCCTCAGGGAGGGGTTCTGTCCCCCACACTTTTCCTAGTCTACATCAATGACCTGGTTGCTGAACTACCACATGGAATGAAAGTGGCAATGTACGCTGATGACCTGGTAATATGGTGCACAGATGAGCATGCAACAGTGGCCACCAAACTGCTACAAAGAGCTATAGATGCCTTAACCTCATGGGCAAATAGATGGTGTGTCAGCATCAACACAGACAAGTGCAGCACTACGCTCTTCACCCTCTCTCCTAAACAAAAAGCTGGTGTCATCAAGATAAACGAAGAGCTTCTGAGAGAAGATAAACAACCCACCTATCTCGGTGTTACATTCGATGACAGGCTGACATGGAAGCAGCACATCAACAAGGCAGCAACAAAGGCCAGGAGGAAGTTAGCCATCCTGAGAAAACTAAGTGGAACCACACGGGGAGCCAGCGGGAAAATACTTAGTAAAGTTTACCAGCAGGGCATACGATCACACCTGGAATATGGGTCAGCTGCGTGGTGTCCAGCATCAAACACCACATTACAAGAGCTAGATAAGGTGCAAAACCAGGCGCTTAGGGTCATCACGGGGGCAATGAAATCAACGCCTATAGTGGAGATGGAGAAAATGGGGAGGATACAAGCACTGAGAGAACGCAGAGACACGAAAGTGCTAACACAGGCAGAAAAGTTCCTCTGTATGCCGAGCCATCCAATGAAGGACAGATTCCAAAACCTAGCAATGGGGCGACTGAAAAGAAGCAGCTTTATCCACCAGGCCAAACGATTTCGTAGACAAACCTCAGACCTGCCTGAAGTTAACAGCCCCCTAAAGTCTGTGCCAGAACAAACCCCTTGGAGAGAGGAGCATGGACTACTAGTACACATCCACACAAAAGTGAAAGGAATATTCGACAGGGATGAACAGAACAGCGTGCAACGTAGGACAGTCACCCTCAGTTTCCTGGATGATGAATACCCACAGGACCTGGGGGTCCGAGTATATACGGACGGGTCAGCACAAAATGCAGTAAAGAATGGAGGAGCAGGAGTGTACATAGAATACCCAAACAACACTAGGGATACGGTCAGAGTACCAACGGGGAAATTCTGTAACAACTATGATGCAGAAATCCAGGCAATCAAGGTGGCAACTGAGAAACTACTGAACACCAATCTTGGTCCACAGCCTGTAGTATTCCTGACAGATGCAAGATCAGCACTCCAAGCACTTCAGTCCAGAAAATTGCCAGGCATACAAGTCCTACTTTCTGAACTGTGCAACCAGTGCAGGGTCGCCATGCAGTGGATACCGTCTCATTGTGGAATACCAGGAAACGAGAGAGCAGACGGACTGGCTAAAGAAGGTGCTGCAGAGGAGCAACCGGATGTACCAGTTACGTACCATCAGAAGAAAAAGATGATCAAATCTATCAGAAAGCCACCAACACCAACACAGGATGACTACCAAGCTATGAACAGATCAGAACAAATAGTCATTCTGCGCCTCAGAACAGGACACAACCGCCTCCGCAGCCACATGTATACAAAATTCAAGATTGGCAATTCAGCCATGTGTACATGTGGACAGGCACCCCAGACTGCGGAGCACGTACTTCAAGATTGCCCCGAATATGATATATTGAGGCAAACCCACTGGCCCAGAGAAACAACACTGGAAGCAAAACTATATGGACCTCTGTATGAACTACAAAAGACAGTGAAGTTTATACACGAAACAACATTGCAGATATAGACAATATGTGGTAAAGTACAGTGATACAGCGATAAAATCATAAAAAATATATATATTAAAGTCAAAATAATAGCAGTAGAAATAAAATTAATAAAGTTGTAACGCGTCTTCTTCCCTGCGCCAGAAAACGCATTGATTTAAGCAGGACAGAACATAGTGAGAAATCTTATCGCCGCGTTGGTAGTTTTGGCCTTTAAAACGCGCCCGTCAAGGGTTAACGATAAAAATTTGAAAATTCTACTAGCGTAGGGTTCCAGGAAAGATAGAAAGAATAAAACACACGAACGCATAAGATTGAGAGAGCGGACACCTGCTGACGGCTTGTCAAGTGTTAGAGGTTTGAATTAGCTACTCGGGCCAACAGTGCGAGACGAGGCCGCTAGCTTGTGTCGAAAACGATGTCGCAAGTTTGAAAATTTAAAAATACCCCGCTAGCCCAATACATTTCTAACCACAGACACTGTGGAAAAATATATATATACACACACGCATAATTACTTCCTATCGGGGAAAAGGAAGATCTGAGGCGATTTTTATAACATTCAAGTAGTTGAAACTTAGAAAAACAACGAACACCAAAATGGAAAATATATTGAATTCTTTATTACTAGGTTTATGATCATAAAAGTTGGCTAGTCTAAGAGCTGGTCTTGTCCTAATGGGTAATATGCTTTCGAATCAAAAATCCGACAGATAGAAATAAAGTTATGGACAAAAGACTGTATTTGTTCGTACAGACAGACCAACACATGCTCGTTTGGACTTGCACTAACGGTGACATTTTTTGACGCGTCCTTGAAAAAGGATGGAAAAGGTTACATGCAGTCTGTTGTAGAAAGGGGCAGAAAAGGGGGAGAAAAATTATGGGATGGCTTAACACAAAATATATTTAGCAGTAGAAATCTAAGAAGGAGAGAGGAAAAAACTTGGTAGTGTCCAAAAATCAAGTCTGTTTTTGCTTTTAATTTCAAATTTCAAAATTTTCGTTCGTTTATTGGCCAAAGCCTTTCATATTATTAAGAAAATTCAACGGCTTGACGCCATTTGTAGAAGATAGTCCCGAGAGCGAGACGTTGTGTATTTCTGAAGAAAAGTGATTAGCCTTATTAAAGCAAATATATATGAAAGTATAGGCATCACAGTTCAGCCAGCAGTATATCTGGAATCTGCTATTCAACGTACCTGTGTTTTTTTCATTGAATTCTGGTAAGACCGACATTATTAATATATATTTTGTTTAAAAATGTGAGTGAGAGATGCTGCCATCACGACTAAGTAATCAGGTCCCAAGCTGATCTATGCAGGGCTTGAAGGAGAATTAAGATAAAACACATTGCCAGTTTTGTAAATGCACATGTTTTGTGAAATAAAATGTTTTCTTAGGTGACCAGAGGGACACAGCTCACCTATCCCATTGAATGGTAGAAAAGAAGGATTAATAAGATTATTGCAGATGCAGTGCCGCCTTTGTAGGAGAGACATGTGAACAACACTGGTACACTGTGGAATGGATGTGCTGGATTGGTCCAATGGATATGACCCAGCTCTTTATTTCTTATGTATGCTCTTTTGTATATAAAACACAGTCTAAATAAGATATCACCCAGGAGACATTGTTTCATTATTACAGGGTCTTATCTGGCACTAGTCCGGTGCCAGAGTTCTATGGAAAGCTGTTGAGGAGTTGTGGAGGCCAGTAGTGATAGGGGTCGCCAGTATCCCCCCTATTACTTTTGGAGCAGTGGTCATTCGGCAGAAAGAATTCAGACAGTTCCAATGGACCAGATAAGTGAAATATCTGGTACCCTAACAGTACATATCCAGTGTTAGAAACCAGTAATTGTCGTAGATTTTCGATAGGAGAATTAAGACTTGGGTGGGTCCCTTCTGAATAGATTGGAATGAGTGAGAGTCCCAGTGTGAGTTAGTAAAGGAAATAGATTCCACGAGTGAGATGATAGAATCGTGGTATAGAGGCTGTCTCTGAAAGCGGAAAAGAATTCTTCTCCCTCTCACCTATCTTCTACGACAACTTTACAGCGTCAGACAGTCTACACCCAGATATATCTATTACCTGTATTTCTATCTAATCACGGGCACGCACATACACGTGACGACAGTTAAACACACAGACGTGGGAAATCTATAACAATGGATATATATATTTTTTTTTTAGAACGAGCTGACCAACGCACTGATTAGTTCAAGAGAGATTTTTATTATTTATCATCAACAAAAATCTTCTCACAACACCAAAGAAATACATCAAGGAGAAACATATACAAATAGTCATAAAATTTAAGAAAATGCTACAAGGATGATAGCCCGTTCGAATCTTACTCTAGGTTTAGCCCGCAGCCCCGTTAAGAGAACAGATGATGGCCCAAAGAGTTATAGATACATAGGGTTGAGTCTAAGAGGTTTCTTTCTTTCTCGTAAATGTATGAACAGAGTTGGATAATCTGATTTAGCCTAAGAAAAAAAGAAACTCTAGCATTTGTAACAAATTCTGCAGATTAAAAAGTTTAAGACAGCAAATGGGTGACAATAATACACCGGTAAAATAACACTCTGGCCTGTGTACTCTCATTCATTCAGCCATGGCCTTTCTCACACATATATACTCACAACTTTGCTCGCTGCCTCTGGGAACATAATATTTCTAGGACCTTCACACAGACCCGAAAAATGCAGTCAGCGACCAAGAAACCCCCAGTTCCAAAAGACGTACTGAACTCTCTGTCTCAGGGAAACGATTCCTTGGGTGTTCTAATTTTTTTCGAATGTCTGATTAAATCACATAAAATTTGTCCAGGCACGAAAGTTAGCAGAGCACAATGTCATTAGCTTTGGATTCTAGGATTTAAGGAATGTCAGATCGGTGTCTTCTTTCAGGCAGGTACTATATTTGGTCACCACTATACTATTCACAATCTCTGTCGGAATGTTAATGTTATTCTTGTAATATTCTCGCCGCCAGGCAGCGTGTACATTTAAATTTGTGGAGCAATATGAACTGGCTCGAAAGCCCAATATATATTTCTAGTCTTTAGAAACCGTTAGTGGGATTGCTATTACTGTCTCTCTCTGATGGCATATGCACTGTCAGACCCGTGTTACTTGAAAAAAAAAAAAACCCACGTGGTTAAAGATAGGAACTGTCTATGCTTCACACAAATATGTCTCTTTACTAAACGCTGGCAAGTTGGGTACCACCGTTTCACTATATAAAAGAAAGAACACATATCAAATAATTTACATATATGTACTCAATATAACTTACATTTTAAATAGCAAGCCGACCGCTTGACTTATAATTAAAACTTCCCGTAAAGTAAGTTATATAAAAATCAATCATCAGGAATTAGGAATATCTTCGTATTCCGTCAATATTCACTGATGTCGCATCTACTTCGACCAAACTAAAGGCCATCTCTATTAACAGAGATTATTTAGAAATCGAACGAAGGCTAGTTCTGTCTTACTGCGAAGTTACTGAGTGAAATGCAATAAAGTTTCAAACTAGGGTTAATATCTATGAAACGGACAAAGAATCCCACTGTTTCGAAACCACGAAACAGCGCCCGTCTCTCCCCTTCTCTAACACCCTACGTCAGCTTCCCTCATGTCGTAACAGCCATCAGTGACCGAGAAATGCGCGTGACAGTTGCAAATCTCAGACAACCGTCTACCAGGCATGGGCGATTTTCACGCTTCGCCGGAGCTATGTGACGAAACGCTCGCGGTTACTGAAAAATTGCAGACCCTCTGTCTGCCTGCCATGACCGATGGGGTGAATTTTCACACTACCGGCCCAGAACTCAGCCGTAGAAAACACTGTCCCCGGGGAAACTGCAGACAGCTGTCGGCTCTCCGGTCTGACGGAATGCATTATAACACTTCTCGTCTGCCTGACATCTATGTAATAGAATGCTAGTCAGTATGAGAAAGAAAACGATGATGGGAAAGAAATATATTTTTCGCAACGAATGCGAAAAATACAGGCAAAAAAGTAAAGAGTGATAATAAAATAAAAGGATCCGGGTGAGAGAATAGGAAGAAGATGTAGGCAATTTAATGATATAAAGACCTACGTGACAGTAATAGACAGATTTTAGTAACATTATTAGTATAATTCACCAGTATTTGTTTGGACACTTGTCCCTGTGGGTCTAAAATTTACCTTTTGTATATATATATATATATATATATATATATATATATATATATATCTATATATATATATATATATATATATATATCTATATATATATATATATATATATATATATATATATATATATATATATATATATATATATATATATATATATATATATATATATATATATATATATATATATATATATATATATATATATATATATCTTGAATTCTTTTCATTTTTAAAAGTCCTGACCAGAAGAATACTAGGTTCAGGACCAATAAATCATACAGAAAATTATTAATTGTACAAATTTATCTGAGGTGTTATTTCCTTAATCATAGACCTTAATACTTGTTTGTGTAGAGGTGTATTATTGTTAAAGTACCATCACACCACACTTGCATATCCCAAGACATTAGACGTAGCTATCATTCATACTAGTCAAGAATAAGTCTGCTTGAGGCCATAAGGTGGTAGCAGAAAGGTACCCTGATAATTCAACCCTAAATTTGTTAGAATCAGGGACCTTCACAGCTCGCCTCATTCAGTACATTAAGGAAAAATATCAACATCATTTCATAACATCAAAAACCACCACGATAAATGGATCCTCAAAAAACTTTCTCAGTACAGCTGGTAGTTTGTTCTGTGAAAGAAAGAATGACTTGAGAGCTGGAAACATTTGTAGAAGTCTTTTAACAGCTGGAAATAAAGACAGCCACCGTGTTTTACTGTGATTAAGGAGTTGCTAGTATTCTACATCAACAAACTCACAGAATTCTTTTAGGAACTCAACATGGACAGTGTAATTATAAATCGTTACAAAAAAATGTGTGGGGTACCGCCAGAGTGAAGAAAAAACGTCCAATCACTGGAAATGCGGACAAAACAGGGAATTCACAAAAATGTGTGCGGACAGTTATTATTACCCCCAAAATGAGGACATAAATCAGGACGTATGGTAACCCTAATACTAGATCTCTGCTTTATGAGGTGGTGTGACTCGTTACCTTCCTCGCTACCTTTGCCTTCCTTAACTCAAGAGCAGAATCAGGTACCGAGTTACCAGGGCTGGCCTTAGTCTTTGCGAGGCCCAATCTGGACCATTTGGGTGGTGCCCCTAGATTAGGTATCAGGAATCTATGCTATTAGGCCCTACATTGAATTTTTAGAAACAAAAATATATATATATATGGTAGCTACTTTTCACAAAAAGAATGTTAAAACAAATTATACTTTTTACTAAAAAAGTGCATGCTATCTGTGTCGCAAATTCTTTTAAAAGATTGAAGCTTTTTTTTTTTTTGCGTCATCAAATTCTGTGCATAATATGGCAAGGTTGGTTAGTCTAAATCTTGGACCATAGTTGAGCAATTTTAATTTGGAAATGCTTCTTTCCCATGACACCACAGTCACTGGAATCGTCAAAATTATGCGTAAAGCAAAAATTAAAACAGAAATAAACAACAACAAAAATTCTAAATTTAGTAGCTTTCTCATTCTCATTCAAAAAAAGAAGTTTCAGAATGATTTTCGAAGGCTTTCCAATATATGAAAAAAGGAAGAATTCAGTGCTTCGACGATTTCCTAAACCAGCATATAACAATCCAAATCTGCTGACTATAACAGACTTCACAAGTTCGTTTTCCTCAATGAACTTCACATATGTTAGCACAATTATTATATTGTAGCATGCTTTTGCAATTCTCCTTTGGAATTTGTTGAAATTACTCAAAATCACTTTAGTGGGAAACCGCATACGCAAGGAATGCTGTCTTTTCTCTGAAGTGAAGTTCATTTAGTTTCAATTTTCCTAGGTTCTGTTGAATAGTTGCAGGAAGAGATTGTCTGATCGTCGTGAGTAGATAAAAACTGTATTGTTCGAATGTACAAGTAGTCTTAGTTTGTCTGCCTGAAAAACTATGCAATGTATATACCCTACTCATACCATTTAAATGATTTGTAATGATTGTTTTATAGCCCTACCTGTAACGGTAACAATTAACATTTCTCAACTGCAGCACTTCCTCTACTTAAATATTTTAAATTCAACTTTATGTTATATGAACAAACGGAAACTGCAAACGTATGTTGAGAATGGTACGTCTGTAATCTATAAAAACTTGAACAACTGCAAACAGGGTGGAACATAAGCAATAAGATACTGCATTCCTTATTGAACTGCTAAGGAATTCACTCTGTTGTTTTTTTATTTTTCTCGTGCACTGATGTAGCTTTATTCTGACATTGCTCAGTAACCTAGCGAGAAAAGTCACGCATTTTATACATCTGTATACGGGGCCCGATTGGGTCAAATCGGGTGAATTGGCTTAAAGCCGGCCCTGTGATTTACAACTTGGGTAGACTGAGATACCTAGTTTCGAACCCGTTAACTTTGCCTCCATGAAAAAGCGCTGTAACCACTCTATCAATTGATTCTCATATTTCATTGTAGAGACGTTTTCGTTAAGACAATGCTTTTAAACGTAATTGAAACAGACAAGTTATTTGCTGATAAGCTAAGCTGTAAAAACAACTACTCGAAATTGGACAGTGACAAAATAAAACAGAACACAATGTTAGATATAAAGTGTATCAAGTATTGGACTTTCCAAACTTGTTTTACTTGCTTTTTACAAGATTAAAAAAGAATGCTTCAAATTAATGTAATTTTCTGTATAGCATTATAACAGGGTATTGCTTTGAAAAAACCACAACACATGATGTCTTGCAGTATTCGTTGGACTTTGTCAAGTTAGAAAATATTTTTTATTTTTGGAGAAGTTAGGTTTTCTGAGCTGACTATTGATTTTTTTAAGTAAAGAAATTGGATGAAACGGAATAGCATCAGATAAGTTTCATTTACCTCAGATCGTCCACTAAAGTTAGTTGCTTATCCTTTACAGGACGTGGCAATCAACCCCAGCTTTTATTGGCTGTTTTTGATTTTTCTAGTCGTTTGCCATTGCTTTCTGAACGGTACGGCGCTTATACCATTGTTAAAAATCCACACAAAGCGATCTGCTACCAAACCGCCTGCAGCAGGTTTCGAACCTGGTATATCTGGATTATGAAACTGCGTTCATATCCATTAGGCCACAGACGCCGACTATCTCGTCCACTATCTCGGCAAAAAGTCTACAGTGTTCAACCTCATTTTCGGACATAATGATGGTCTACAGGTTACATGTATCTTCCATTATGTGTTTATTTACATCTGAATGTTGTTTACAATTGATTCTTATTCAGCTGACTTTTCCCAATTGGCTAGACATGTATCTACTCTTTATTGTCCCTGACTTCTCCATATAAGATGTAGTTTTAGGGGTGGCTCACGAGTTCTAGGGGAACATCACTAGGGACGCATCGCTGGTTTTCAAGGGCGCATCATTTGTTTTTTGGTATATAATTTTTTTACGAGCGCATCACAAGTTTCAGGGGCGCTTCACAAGTTTTAGGAGCGAATCTCAACTTTTAGGGCGCATGACTTGTTTTTAGGGGTGCATCACTAGTGCATCAGCGGTTTTCATTTACCGTTTTCTGCTTATACAGTTAACTTGTCCAGATAGATAGGTTTAGTGAAATCGAGAAGCTAGATTACGCAAACATTTATTTTGATTACCCATTTTTTTTATTCCTACATTTACATTTCCAGTGATGACTACAGTGATAATGATGACATTGGAAATATCGTTGATGACAATGGCGATCTTCTTCGTCGGCTCTCATATAACCACATCCATTTCTCCCAAAATTTAGATGTCTGTCTCATGTTTCCCTCATTGTTACATAGCTTTTCTGTCAACAGGGTTTTATGAATGCCATGTACACATGATCTTAGTGGTTGTTTTTTTTCACGCTCTTGATGTTGTGTTGTCAGAACTAACTATTTAGGACTTCACGATACATTTAGCAGCACAGACGTTTTACTCCTCTTCTACCCTGAGGTGTAGAGGTTTGCCAGAGAGTGTGTCATACTATCCTATACGCTGTCTTCCTCCAGGCCTGGTTCTAATCTAGTCCTCGGTCCTTCAGAGATTGTCTAATGTTGTCCTACCAGTGAGTTCTGGGTCGTCCTGGATCCCTGGCTCTTGGTTTCCCATATTTGTCGTGGTATCCAATCTTCTCCCATTCTGTAGACATGGCCAAACCATCGTATTTGGGACTGTTCCACTTGGGTCAGCAGGGGTTGCGTTTTGAGGACATGTCGTATCGTTTGGTTGCGGACCATGTCTTTTCTTGTTACTTCAACCATCTTCCTCAGATACCTCATTTCTGATGTCTGGGGCTGACTTGTATGGGTTGTAGACATTGGCCATGACTCGCATCCATAAGTCAATACTGGAACACGGGTGGATATGTATACAGCCATCGTCGTCTTCTTGCCTATTTCTCTTTTGCTAAGGAATCCTCGATTTATGGCCTGACAAAAAAGCTCCCAGCTGCTGCTTTCCGGGTGGCCAACTTTTCTTTGATGCCTTCCTTGCTGTCTATTACAGCTATAAGTTATTTAAAGTTGTTGACCTGTTTCATGGCCTGTTCTCCTAGCTTAATCTGATGCCTTTTTTTCTTCTCGATATATCACCAAGGTTTTTGTTTTGGAGCTGCCGATGACCATCCCTCTCTTCTCCAGCTCTTCCTTCCAGACTTGTAGGTTGGATTGAAGATGTGCCTCTGATTTAGCAATCACGGCAACATCGTCAGCAAATACCAATTCTGAAATACAGACTTGTCTCATCTTCCAGTAATCCACTGAATACTTTCTTGTCCTCTCTTTATATCCTTTGATGACATCGTTCATGATGAGTATGAACACTTGTCTTACACCTGTGTATACAGTGTAGACGTAGTTGTAAATGATGTCATTGGTGAGTTCAGTTGTGGATGTAATTTTCAATTCGTATATAGTTGTTTATTCATGATCGAGTAACTTTCATTTGTAAGCACACATGTAGTTGTTCAAAGGGCGGATAAGGTCCGTTATGTGCTTGTCCTCCAGGAGTGTAGGTTAACATTACAGTGCCTTTATGAGATATAGTGACTAGCCTATCGCTCGCTGTTTAATTGATCAACTGCCATCTTCACACCGAAGGTCGACTGCAACTGATCTCCAACGTCTTCTGCTCTTGTCTTGGTAGTACACCCTGATTCTGTTCAGTGCATCTCTTGATGTTGCCTTACCATTTACAGCACTGCCTTTCTCTCATACGTTTATTCGCAAGTCTCATACGTTTATTTGCAAGTTTCCTTTCCATTAGATTTCAACATATCTTTTTATGTGAACACAATATTTTATCTGAATTTGATTTCATTCACTATTTTTTTCCTTTAATTCCTAGCTTTTTAAAGATTAATTTATTTATTTTATTTCCATGAGATGCGCCCACTATGCTAGTCCTCAATAATTCTAGGTCAGTGTTTCCCAAACTTACGATTATTGTGTACCCGTTATGAGAGTTTAGTCTTATTGAGGTACCCCTCTAGTATGATCATCATCTCAACCCGTAACCCGTCATGGGTCGTAGGGGTGCCATGGTGGAAGCATCAGCAGACAGGGTCCTCCACTGCTCTCTATCCTCAGCAATGCGTACAAGAGTGGAAAAACCGTGCCCTGCCCATTCTTTGATGTTATCATCCCAGGATTTTCTTTGCCTTCCTCTTCTCCGTTTACCTTCGACTGTTCCCTGGAGGATCGTTTTCGAAAGGGAGTCATGACCAGTTACATGCCCAAACCAGGCGAGCTTTCGACGTTTCACTACTGACAAAAGTGGTTCTTGGTGGCCTGCATAGGTGTGTATTTTCTCTCTAACATAGACATTTGTTGTGTGCTCTTTATAGCAAATGCGCAAAATTCTTCTACAACATTTATACTAGAAAGCCTGAATCCTTCGCTCCGTATCTGCAGTGAGTGTCCAGCCCTCACACCCATACAAGAGAATAGATAATACAAGTGATTTGTATATGTCGTAGATTTTTGATAGGAGAATTAAGACTTGGGTTGGTCCCTTCTGAATAGATTAGAATAAGTGATTGTCACAGTGAGAGGTAGTAATAGAAATAGATTTCCACGAGTGAGGTGGTAGACTGTGATAGAGGCTGTCTCTGAAATCGAGAAATCTTCTCTCTTTCACCTATCTTCTACGACAGATTTAGAGGAGTCAGACAGTCTAAACATATATATATATATATTCTATCCACTCACGTGCACGCACATTCAAGTGACGACAGTAGACACACAGACGTGGGAAAACTATAACAATGATTATATAGATATTCTAGAACGAGCTGACCAACACGCTGATTAAGTTTAAGGGCAGTTTTAATTATCATCTAAAATCCCATCACAACACATAAAATTACATCAAAGCATATACAAATAGTCATAAAAATCAAGGAATTCTACAAGAAATGATAGACCCACAGTTATGATCTTCCCTCGATGTTTAGCCCACAGTCCCGTTAGGAGAACGATGATAGCCCAAAGAGTCACAGATATAATTTGGGTCTAATATTTTCCCCTTTTGAAGGTATGAACTGACTTTGATAGCAGTATCTATTCTAAGGAAAATTAAAGTTTAGCAACAAGATCTTGCATAAGGAAAGTTACAAAGTGAGTGAATCAAACGAAGAACATCATTCAGTCTACTTTCACTCGGTTCTTTCATCAGGGCCCTGACTCACACAACCTTACCTACAATCGTGCGGTTGTTCGCCGTCTGGCGCAAGCCTTAGTGTACACTTCGTTTAAGCTATCTATCTGTGGATGAAGTGGATACCCAGCTCTGCAGATATTGATTTCATTCACCGTGTCCGGGGAGCGTCCTCTTCAGGCGATCGTTCTTTCTTTACAGATTTAAGTTAATGTCACTTATTCACGAGGTAAGAGTTAGGGTTTCAGCGGGCACACAGTGTCAGAACACGAGGTTTCCCTTAATTAGGAAGATGACCGGTGGACAACTTCTCTCAACAGATAATCTTGGTTCGCCACACACTTGGTCAAATAATGTCGGAAAAGTTAATGTTTTTTTTTTCTGTAATTATTTCTCGCCACAAGGCAGCATGTACATTAGAGTTTGTGAAGAAATATGATCTGCTCAAAGGCCCAGTATAGCATTTATTCTTTAAAAAGAACCCATTAGCGGGATTTGGTATTCTATCTCTTGAAGGCACACGCCCTGTCAGACAGGTGTTACTTGAAAAAACCCACGTGGTTAAAGATATAAAATGTTTATGTTTCTCACAGGTTTGTCTCTGTACTAAACGCCGGCAAAGTTGGGTTACCCCAGTATTCACTGAATAAAGAAAAAAAACACATATGAAATATTTTACATATTATGTACTCGATATAACTTACATTAGAACTGCAAGCGTAGAGCTTGACTTGACGTTTAAACTTTCCCGTGAAATAAGTTATATATAAAAATCAATCATCATGAATTAGGAATACCTACGTATTCCGTCAACACTCATGAGGCATCTAGCATTTATAAGTTAGTTTAGAAAAATTATTCTCGTCTGATTATTTAGCAGTTAAATTAAATTCATTATAGCTACATGATTTTAAGCTAGAAATTATAATTCATTCTGTTTTTCCACTGTAACTCGTCGACTAGAGAATATAACAGACTTATAAATTAGTAGGATAACTAGTAGGATAAAATAGGCGATTAAACACTTAATCACTCAAAATATTAGATACTTAATATTTACCTCAACACAGAACTACAGGTAATCGCACACTTTAGAATTATACGCTGATATATTTATTTGAAGTCTAGAAACTCGGCAACTTTCCGAGCGAACTAAGAGCTTCGCTATACAGCTTATTCTATTCACGAACAACCTGTCTACTGCGAATTTAGGAGAATGAATGAAATCAAGTTTAAAACTCTGATTAATATCTATGAAACAAACAAAAGATCCCACTATTTCCAAAACCACGCAAAAGTGCAGGTCTCACCCCTTCTCTCTCTCTAACACCTCCCATTAACTAGACGCATGCCATAACTGACACTTCTCATCTTCACACCTCACGCTGACCAGGGCCAACAGTGAGTGCGTGTCAGATGGAATTGCCAGACAAATGTCTCATACTGTGCGGTGGAGATGTCGGTTATCGCGCCTCACCTGAGCGCTCAGCCGAAGAAAACGCGCATGTCAGCTGAATGTGCAGACAAAAGTCTGCTCGTATGTCTGAGATAGATGCATATTCACAATTTCTCGTCTACCTAAGTGGCTGGTGTCTTAAATAATAGAAATGCGTATCCCAGTATGAGAAAGAAAGCGGAAAAGTGAGAATGGGAAAGAAAATATTTTTCGCAAACGAACGAATGCGAAAAATACAGGAAAAAGGTAAAGAGTGATAATAAAATAGAGGACACGGGTAGAAAAAGAAGAGTATATAGAAAATTTATTGATCATAAAACTCTCTGTGACAGTATAAATCGATCTTCTCAGGAAAACTGATGTTACTTCTCCAGATCACATTCAGCCTTGTCATGGCAGCTGAGGCCATTTCAAGTCTTGTCTTGATTTCTTTATTTGATCTTCCATCACTACATATAGTGGACCCCAGATATTTAAAGGTGTTAACTTCTTCTAACGTTTGCCCATTTAACGTAATGTTGGTCGGAACATGTTTCTTATGGCTATTCAACAATATCTTGCTTTTTTTCTATATTAATTTCCATCCCATACGTTCTTGTTACTTTCTCCAGTCTAGAGGTAAGGTCTTGAAGTTCTGATTCTGTTCCAGCTATAAGATCGATATCATCAGTATATTAAATTGTAATGAATTGTTTTCTGCAGTTAAGAAAAGTATTATAAAGTAAAACAAAAACATTCTGCCATGTACCACTTGAACTCTTTTTGCCCACCCTTAGGGATGCACATACCCCAGTTAGAAACCTTGTTTTAGATGACTGCTGTACAGCACAATTAAGCCAATGAAGAAACGTTTTAGATGACTGTTGTACAGCACAATTAAGCCAATGAAGAAACGTTTTAGATGACTGTTGTGCAGCACAATTAAGCCAATGAAGAAACGTTTTAGATGACTGTTGTGCAGCACAATTAAGCCAATGAAGAAACGTTTTAGATGACTGTTGTACAGCACAATTAAGCCAATGAAGAAACAAGATAGAATAAACAAAGAAGACTTAATTCAACTTTTCTAACAACCGTTTTTTACTCAGAAAATGGCTACTGAACTGAAATGCTTGTATATAAATGAATAATAAACATCAAAATTGTCTGTACAAAACTTGAACATCAAATCAAACAATATAAATCATCTATCAACAAATGAAAACGTCGTGAAGATTTTGGAGCTGGAATTGGTTCTAAAATGTTCACCAGCCATGTGAAGTCGATTTTTAAAGCATTTCAAACAATGAAATTTGTATCAGATTTTTGTCAGAAATAATTTCATTCACATTACAAAATTACAAATACAAAGAATAAGATATGCCGTTTTTACAAATGTGAATTAAACGACTGTAAACACTGTGACAATTTATTTGTATTTAGGACTACACGTATACACATACCGGATGTGGAAGTAGGGTGAACCAGGGGAGACCATTGAAAGAACAGGCACTGCTCCACAATCAAGTCATAAAAGGTGCCTAATACGAGCTTCTGTATGTGGCTGGGCAACCCTTATGTGGCTGGCAACCCTTATGTGGCTGGCAACCCTTATGTGGCTGGCAACCCTTATGTGGCTGGCAACTCTCATCCTGTAGACCAATTCTGCCAATAGAACATGGATGCATTAGTGTAAGCTTTCTTCTAGGGAAACCAGCAGCAGATGTGGCTCCATGCTTCATAAGGAGCAAAAAGGGAAAGAAGTGAAGATGATGATGATTTCAGCACTGACTCAACGTGCATATAGTTATCTGCATTCCTCCACTCATGACCTTGATACCTTCATGCACATGTGGAACGTCTGTGAGGGTCTTCACTGGTCTTAGTCTATTACTTTCAAATCTGTATATTTCTCATGGCAAACCTTGACCTTGTAATTTAATTAATTTGTTTCTTCTACTACATATTCTCATATCTTTAAGATTATTTGGCATCACTGTCAGATGTAGTTTTGTGGCTGGTGTTAAGAGCATCCTATTTGAGATGCCATTTATACAGACACATACAAAAAGTATAATATAGGTTATTATGTGCAATGTTACAGTTAAAAAAAAAAAAGAACAGGTAAAGGATCCCGTTACACGCCCATTGAGGCATATTGGGAATTTGGTGTTATGCTCATATTTTCTTGACCATTGGCACACTAGGGGTAATGTGGTCAGCATCACACCGGCCACCGCTTAACCTTCCCAGAGTTTCTCTGGTACCCAATTCATGAGGCTGGGTCCACCCCAGAGCTGTTTGCGGTCTAAAAAATCCCACCTCTACTGTGGATCGAACCATGGACCACCGAACTGGGAAGCCAGTGCACTAACCACTGTGCTACTGTAATACCTATGCCTAAATAGTACAAAAATGTTAACATGTTCCAGTTTCATGTTTCTTTTAACAGTATCTGCAAGAATTATTAAAACTCATTCATATCTTGGAACATTTACAGAAAGTAACACAAACACACACACAAATTACAGTTTACTTTCATTATGAATAGATGTTACTATTTAAATCCTTAAGCATATGCAAACATCCCACTGACTATCTTAGAAGGTTTGATACTTGTCCCTGACAATACGTGATACAGGATTATTATTTAAAAAACTCACATTATAACGGTACTCAGTACATCCAACAATCACCTTTATCATTACTCTTCATGCAAGACATATGCTACCACCAAATTTGTCATTACTCGTCATACAATGTATACCTAATAATCGTCTCTGTCATTCCTCCTTGTTATAATGCTCGTGCAAAGATACACTTTACTGAAGTTATTTTTTAATTATTACTGAAGACATAATGTCAGTCAACTTTCAGATCAAAGAACAGTAATACCCTGTTTAGCAGGACCTATAAAGTGCTGCTTTGTTACGGCACTTTTTTTCATTTTGGAGCTCTTCCTTTGTTAAAACCCCCCAAAAAAATCAATAAAACTGGACAAAACCACGAACTTTCAACAAGAGCTGCCATCTTTTTATACTCTACTTCTTCCCACTACTGCTGTCATGCGTTGCTGTTTTACTGACTTACTAGTGAGCAGTCTTATGCACTCAAAGGTTGTTCCAAAGGTTGTTATAGCCGGGAGTTGTAGTGAGGATAAGCTCTCCCTGCAGATAAATGCTTCTATGGCACGTGCCTCAAATAGCCTCTGACAACCAAGCCCAGCTCCCAGCCTTCATGTGTGGCTCAATTTGAGCCTGGCGAAACGTTTTTCACTGACGGGAGAAGGGACGAAGGCGAGTCACTAGCGCCTTAAAACCAGCAGCTTCGGGCAGATAGGGCTCATGATCCTTGGTTGGTAGCCTATCTAAGAGAAGCACTCATGACTATACTTTATTAACAAAATGTGTTTTACAATTTTATAACTTTAGTATAACTTTGGATCTTTGTGTACAACGCAACACTGCGTGTGGCTTACCTATGATAGCAAGTCTGATAGTGAGTCAACTGATAAAGAGTGCTTACTCTCACAAGAGTAGAAATAAGTGCACACTGATCCACTTCACATTTCTAACCGACTCCACTTTTCTGCTTCCTTTAAATCCACGTTTAAAAAATCATTAATCATAATTACAGTCACTGAGAGATGGATTAACCAGAGCAGACCTGACCTGTTTAATACCACAAACACTTACCATCTCCCACCCATCCACTGACATCTAAGGCTACCTCTCTCACACTACTGCCTTCATCATTCTTTAAGCTTGTGCTAATCATTACACAGCTCAGTATCCTGCATTCTTCATTTATCATTAGAGCTAAATTACTACATTACTGTTTATTATTACCCAGTCGTCAACTGGCATGTAGTATACAGTCCCATATAACACGTCTCAAATTAAAAATAACCTAGGATCATGTCTTCATTTATGCTATGTTACAATGACCTCTTTGATCGCTATTTCATTTGGCGCTCCATTTTCTAGGATTATATCTAGAGAGCTAATTAAGGTATTACTGTTTTTCTGAATCAAAACAAAATATTCTGAATCAAAGCTGAGTTTTACATCAATGGCAGTATGTACTAACATGCAAATATATGCTTAAAAAAAAAACAACAGCAACAACAAAAGTGGAAGAGAAAAGAAAAAAAAATTTAGAGTCTATAAAAAGATGGCCGGTAAAAATCTGAATGATAAGTAATATTTTTCCTAATCTGAAGGTTATTTTCAAAAATTGAAAGAAGTCGTATCTACTCATCACCACAGCAATAAACTGTATTTCTATCAATGACCAAGTTTACTGTGTCAGCGGACCTGGAAGGAATTTTGTACATTAACACTTTACTTTTGGGCATGGGGCTGGTTTACCCCATCATGTAAACATTTTTACCACAAAACTTCAGCAAGCAATAAGGATAAGTCAGATACAGAATATAAGTCAATTCAGCCATCCGCTGGAAAGAAGGCTTATGAAGCAACCCAGAAAAGGCTGATGGCATGTGACAGGAAGCCTTAGTATGTGTTTGTTGAAACCTATGCTTCGTGGAGAGCTAAAAATTGTTGATTGATTGTTGAACACATTACATGCCACTAGCTTTTGCTTTAAGTTTTTCTCACTGCCGTCCAGTTTTTATTACGCCTGGCGTTATAGAACTGATTCTTATAAAAATCACTAAAAATCTCCAACACATTAAAGGCACATAAATAGTTGTAATGTGCAGTTAAAGAATTTGAAGTTTTTGCTCACCAAAACTGTCTGAAAGAAATGTTCAGCACAGCTATGAAAACTAAATGATTAAAAAACAAACTGTATTTTGAATGCAAAAAAAAAAAAAATGCCAATAATACTTACATATTAAATTTTGATGCATTTAAAAAAAAAAAAAAAACAGTTCTCTTTGGTATTAATCAGATTTATTATGAGCACAGCCATTTTGGCTGTTATGTTTATAAAGTCCCGGATGTAGAATGCATTTGTTCCCAATGCAGCAAATCCCAAGTTTACTTTATTTATTTATTTTGTTAAATCTTAAAGGTTACTATTCTCAATAATGACATACAATGGATGTCTAGGAACTTCAACTATTCTTGGAAATAGCATGTAAAGTGTTCAACTATACGCTGTGGCTTTCTGCTTCTTGTGACACTCAAAATATTAACTGACAGAAATGCTCTTTATGCAGTGTGACAACAAAATCAGAATATTTGGACTATGTTGATGATGGCTTATGCATACAGTGCCCACATGCAGCCCAAACCCAAAAAAATTATCAATTCTCTAGTAAATCAGGACTACATGTACGTATCCCTAAACCAAATGTTAAGAGAAAAACCATGCAATACTTTATAAAGCATGTACGTTTGAAACAAGATGAAAAGCACAAAAAAAAAAAATTATCTAAAGGATATGAAAATACAGATAAAAGGCCAGATTATGAAAATACTTGTGGCTAATGATAGCAGATAGCACTTGTTGAATAGGACACACATTGAGGAAACCAACAGTGTTACAAGGTAGTCCTCACTTTTGAATCACCAGGGTAAGAGAAATAGAGGAAGACTAAAAAAAAAAAGTGTAAAGAACGAAATAGACGACAGATGCAAAGTGCATAAATAAGACATGACAGACTGTGAACAAACAGCACAAGATAAGAAAGTTTGGCGTAACTTCCTGAAGGTCTATGCTCCCACAGGCAATTGAAGAATCATGATTGAATGAATGAAGTGAAGATATAAATGGCATGAACTTCCTAGGCAACTAATATGAAGTTGTGCATGGGGCTGGCAAACTTATCATGTCAAACATATTGCTGCAGAAACCACTGACACAAAAGTTAGTGCTTTGATGTAGGCTTCCTCAAGAGGGCCATATGCAATGGTGGCTCCCATGCTCCTTAAGGAGCAACACGTGAGATCATGAACCTCCTAGTTGGCATGAGTACTAAAAGAAGTGATAGAAAAATAAACCAGAAATAAACCTCTTAATATAACTCACAGACATTTAGAACTACCAATAACTTTACACACATGGATACTATGACACTGTACAGTTGCTGGCAGTTTTAAAGGTGCAGTATGTTGTTATACAGTGTTAACTAGAATCACACATTTCAAAAGAAAAAAATAAAGATAAAGGTAGTCCCATAGCAGATAGTTCTGTAGGGGAGTGAAGTGTTACAGAGTTCACTATACTAGGTCCAGCTTCGAGAGGTGGGGTGACCAGTCCCTTCCTCACTACTTTTGAATTCCCTAACTCAAGAGCAGAGTCAGGTACCCATCTACAGCTGGGTAGACTGAAGCGTGGTGCCACCATGTTTTGAACCCGGCATCTTTGCTGGAAGAGGCCAGCGCTCTAACCAATCTACCAATCGGACGTTCAGAATCATATATGCCCCAGTATAAACACTAAACTTCCATGTTTTGGTTACCAAATTAGAAAAATAAAGTCAAATCAAAATTACATATTCTGCAGCAACAGACAATACAGACTCATTTCCTTAGATGACTGAACATAACTGGTGTACAGAGTTTATCCCCCAGCTGATACTGCTGCAGGGAAGTGAAGTGTCAGAGATTTCATTATCTTGGGTCCAGTTTTATGAGGTGGAGTGACCTGTTTCCTTCCTTGCTGCCTTTGCCTTCCTTAACTCAAGAGCTCAGTCAGGTACAGAATTACAGCTGGGTAGACTGGAGAGGGCCGATACCAAGTTTTGATCCTGGAATCCGGGGTAACTTTGTCACAAGATGCTAGCACTCTAACCACTCCACTAATCAAATGCTCTGAGTGTATAGGCCATAAACAAAATCTCTCGAGGTCTCCACCTGGAACAGTTGTGACCAGATGGCCTACGTTAATGCAAGCTATCACGTTAACATTAGAAATAAGAATAGTAAAAGTACTTGAGCAAGACTAGCAAGTAACAAAACAACACTAGTCGAACAGAATCAATGAAATCGTCTATGGCTATTTTTGACAAACAGCAGTCAGAGCAGAGTTCAGTAAAACAGTTCAGTTATGCAGTAGTGACTACGTGTCAGTCTTCGACCTTAGTGAGGCCCTTTTAGAAGGTTGTGTGATTAACCTTTGGTCGAAGTAAAACTGAAAGCTTCAAAGATTTTCAAGATATACTATCTTAGGCGATTGTTTTCCAGCTTTGGCAAGTATTCACCATTTTTGTTCTTGATACAGCCTCCTCCTTGGGCAAACCACAACCTATTTGATAATTTCTTTATTTCTTCATGCATATCTCTTGTCATGTGCTTTGCTTCCAAGTCTTCTATTTCCTTGCATTTTGTTTCTATCCACCGTTCTTTTGCTTGCACGTATGTCATTGTCTATTGTTTTATATTCTAGAGTGTTTTTTGCTCTCTTTCTTTCTGCCATTTTATTCATGATGTCATCTGTCATCAAAATTTCATTTTTCTTAGGCTCTTTTTTAAAATAAATTTGCATTTGCTGATTGTATGCTTGTTTTTAAACATTCCCATTTTGCGGCTACTTTTTCTTCTGGGTTTTCTCTTCTGTACTGTTCCATGCTTTCTGTCAGTAACTTCTTTTCTTTGATCCTTAGCCGCTGACCGTCAAAGCAGTCAGTGGCCATCACGCCTAGTGGCGTCTTGTAAGGCAACAACAAATTGATTCCACTTTGCTCGGTCGGCGGCCATCCTTCGTACAGTGCCCCAACTCTGGTTCATTCTTTGCATCTCAGCCTCCACAGTCCTCCGCCAGGTTGTTTTTGGTTGGCCTCTCTTTCGTTTTCCTTCAGGGGTCCAAAGCATAGCTGTTCTTGTGATGGCATCGGGGTCTCTTCTGAGGACATGGCCAACCCAGCTCTGCCAGCTATGATGGTGTGCATGTCCTCTTGCTTGCTCCAAGTAAGCAGATTTTGGTTGGTGATGGTATTCGCCAAAAGATTCGGTGAATTTTTCTTAGGCATGTTGTGTGAAAAGAGGACAATTTCGACATTTCCTTCTCTGTAACTCTCCAGCATTCCGCACCATAGAGAAGCACAGAAAGCACACAGCTCTGATATTGTCAGTAACTGTTCATACTTATCTTGGACTTTGATAAGATATTTTTGTTTTATATCTGGTTGTTTCAGTGCTGATATTTCTATCTGGGGTTCCTCCTTTTTTCTGTTTCCTGTTCTTTTAAGCTTTATATTTACTTTGATAATGACCGGATTGTGATCTGAATTTAGGTCAGCGCCAGGATGTGTCTTTGCGCTTGTGACACTGTTCTTAAATCTATGTTTTATCATGATATAGTCAATCTGATTTCTTGTTACATCGTCTGGGCTTTTCCATGTGTATAGTTTCCTTGGGTGGTGTTCAAAAAAAGTGTTACACATAACCAGCTGCTTTTCTTCACAGAACTGGATAAGTCTGTCTTCTCTATCATTTCTTTTCAAGCATGCATTTTAAAAAGTGGGGGGTTGTGGCCGATTATAAAAGTTGGGTGCAAGGTGGAAAAATGTTGAAGAGAGTTCTCTTTATCAGGTGACTCACTATCGCATCCACCATACATCTGAGCTTGAACAAATGTGACCACTGATTGCATGCTAGCACAAATGTGATACACTATGACTAGCTACGCGAATGCATGCAATGACCTCTGTTTGAAGGTTATTCGAACTTGCTAACTGCACCACTTTTACAAACTAACTTTAAAAAAAACAGGTCATCAAAATGAAACAGTGCTATACTGAAACCGCACTATTATACAGGGTAGCACCAAGTGGAGTATTACTGTTTCTAACAGTTACGCTGATCGCATGCTAGCATTTTAACAGTTGCCAACTTACAATTTTTCTGACTTATTTTCCGTTAACAACAGGAATGCTAAAACAGGTTCTGTATTACTTTAGCCATGGACTTCCACTCTGTTTCTTAATTATCCAATGTACACAACTAATTTTCTATTTCATAATCAAGTTATGAATATGAAACAGAAAACATATAAGCATTTTTTGGCTTAAACTACCTCTATTTAAAAAAATAAGGAACAAATATTTTAAACAACCTGAAAAATGTCACACTAAGAATGTAATTGCCAAATTATGAAATGAAACACTCAAGGCTTCCAAAATTAAATCACAGATGGTCCATTGAGCAGGCAATCAGAAAAAAATGTGCTCAAACAAAACATATATGTTCATACAGTGACAACAGATACTACTACTACTATTTTGTGGTTTCATTGCTTTAGCGCAGTGGTTCCCAAACATTTTTGGGCCATCACCCCCTTGATTCTCTAAACTCATCCCCAGCGACCCCTACTCTACTTTTTAAAAAGCACTCTTTGGAATAGTAGTCTGCCACCTGGTCTCTTAGTGCCTTACCAGGTAATACCACCGGCCCCTAGGGGGTGATACCGCACACTATAGGAAACACTGCTTTAGCACAAGGATGTTGAAATGACTTGTCCTACACCTGGTAGTCTTAAAAGTGTCTTAGATGAGATGAGCTAATGGTCTTTCAGTATGATAAAGAGAACTTGTAAAAAAGATAACAAAATGATGCAACTCAAAAACAATCCAAACATACAAACAATTCTCAGAATTTGAGGAATGTACAATAAAACCCTACTATAACACAGTAATATGAACAAAAAATGTTCAACCGTAATAAACAGGTAGTCGAGTTATTGTGGGGTATTGGACTTAGCCAGTCCACCTGTACAAGTATTTATGAAGAAAATGATGTTTACTGTATAATCACATGGTTTTCTAACCATTATAATATTGTAGTTATTTTTTTTTTTTTTTAACAATGGATTTATTACCCCAAAAAGACAACAAAATCTGAGGCCAAAAAAGAATTATGTGTACTTTCAAAGTTTACTAATGCAGAAGCACATGCTTTCAATGCAAAAATAACACTGACTTCTGATTCTGCAACACTGAAAGAAAATTACAAGATCAAGTATACTAATCAAAGTACAGGGTAAGCCACAAGTCCCTTACCCTTTCGAAGTAATATGCATGAAGAAATGCAGAAGTAGATTATCCTAATAATTTTTTGCAGGACACCCTAATCCTTTTTTTTTTTTTTTTGCGGGCTATTATTCCCTCAATGTCAGAAATTATATTGATGAAAAATGTCCTAAAAGATGGACTGGAAGACAGGGTCCAAACAAAAGGGCTGCGAGATCTCCTTAATTAACTCCAGCAGATTTATTTTTAAGGGGGATAATAAAAGGCCACAGTATAAGGTTGGAAACCTAAAGCTTTAGAGGATCTCACGATGGCAATAACAAAAGAGTTTCAAATAACCAACTAAGATTTATGTCAAAGAGTTTGTGGAAATTTTCTTAAAAGGCTGACTTTATGTATGGACACTAGTCAGAGGTGTCCTTAAAGTATCTGACACCCTGGGCGGATCCTACATTTTGCACCCCTCTTCCAAAAAAGAAACACACTTGCAAGTATATTTTTAACAGTAAAAACTATCATAATAGTGTTCGATGGCACCCCTTTCCTGGCTGTTACCCAGGGCAGACCGCCCCCTCAGTACGCCACTGACGCTAGTGGACACCATTCTGAATGATAAATAACTTTATAATACCAATAAATAATTATAGGGTTCTATCACTGTTAAGGTGTATTTCATTTGTACATATCAAATACCATAATTCCCGCTGCAAGGTACGTCGGTCGGTCTGTCACACTTTGCACACCGTCATTTGCGCACTTTTTTTCTATTTTTTGAGAGAGTACATTAACTTTCAAGCACAGCTAAGGGGGTGCAACTGTGTTTGAAAGTTAGACAATACATGCGAAAATAGCAAAGTGTGACCGTGTGCATTAAAACAACAGACAATCAAGATACTCTTCTGTCCAGTTTCATTCGGGGAAACAGATTTAACTCATCATTTTTCTTAAAAATAACCTTAAAATGTAAGTTTTTTAATTGTTTCTTCAGACAAAATTTTAATTTAAAGTATTGCAGACTTTTTATTATGGATCAAAATGGTAAGATGGCTAAAAGGAAGAGATGATCGCATCATTCACAGCGAGCAAGTGAGACTCTAGAAGAAGCAGCAATGTAATACGTAACAGAAACAACACACTATAATTAAAAACCTGCCAATTTTGATGGGTTGTTGCTAGTTATTACATATTAAGGCCACATGTTTTAAGCAAAAGTGTAAGGGATCAATGGCTCACCCTGCACAAATGTAACACTCAATCTTGTTGCATGACTCCACAACTTTAAATTCCTGTACCCCTTGAAAATGCTGCCTATGGGTGTGCATCTTTGATGCGAAAAGAAATAAAAGGATTTAAAAACATGCTACGCATCACAATCAAAGGGGCAAAAACGTTAACATACTAATTGTCCGTTTCGTACTCTCGCCCTCCTTAGCCATACAGGGCAGCCTTTCTCATGTCCTGGATTTCAAGAGAACTCAACACAAGGAAATAAGGCCGGTTTTTATACATACATACACAGTCGATAATGCATGTGATGTGATCAGGTGACTTCATATTAATGGAACAAAATGAACAATTGTGACAGAACTGATGGCCGTGATAGTCCTTAAAGCTGTTGTATTTTATCATTATAACTTATTCCACCAGACCACAAAGTATTTTATATTTGTACTTGCGCCCTAATATAACTGACGGACCTTGTGTCTAGGTTGAAGTCTTTCCAAAACTCCTGTTTTTAAAAAAATTGATTTGCAAAGAATGGAGCCAACTGATGCTCGCCCTATACCTACAGTGGAGTTATCATGGCGCTAGTTATTGCAGGGTTTTGCTGTACTAAATGCAAGGTATCATATGTGTTTCATTAACAAAATATGAAAAACCTGCTAATGTGTTTACAGAGAAAATCTTCAAGAACACCACATTCTTCTCCATTTTATCATCAAGTCAGAAAAACAAGTTTTCGAAACTGTCACAGTCTAACTAACATCACAGATCTCATATTCTTAATTTACATATAATTTAGAGAAACAAATGTAAAAATACAATGAGTTTTGCAGATGGTAATTGTGTAAGTAACAACAGCTGCACTCTTCAACACGAAGTCATTAAGTTCTTAGTTTAGTTTCCTTTACAACCGCTGTAAATTTTACTGTACATCTGAGTTACAAATTGACAGTCCAGCTGTAGAGGGCTGTGTTCAACCAACCAAAGATGATAACTTCAGCATAACAGAAAGCTTAACTTTTCTGGGCAGTTTCTTCTGCCTCAGCATTTGGAGGAATACTATCTCCCAATTGTTCAGCTATTTCATATATTTTCATTGTAGGCAAATTATTGACAATTGCTTCTGCAACATCCATTGAGCTTAGTCCTGCAGAACTACCTATTTCATCCCTTGCTGAGGAGGATGATTCCTCTGAGGCTGCCATTTGAGTGTCATCCCTGTTTCCACTTTCTTTACTGTATGTATTTCCTCCAACGCGATGCAAATGTTTTTCTGGAATACGGATATGCTGGTAGCTTGAGATGGGTATCCGAGATGACGAAGACACATACAACTCACTCCTTTGTCTAAAAGGATCTTCGTCCATTGGTTCACTTTTTAAGGCCACTGGCTCAGAGGTGGCCCTTTTATTAGATGCCTCAAAAGTTTTGACAACAATGTTGTACTCAGAAGCAGAATCATCCCCATGATCAACTTCCCATGGAGATGCATTTGACATGGCCTTGTTGGGAATAAGCATGCGACGAAGAGGAGGTATGGCTGAAGGGAATGAAGTAGGCGCTGGGCTGTACCTACCAGCTCTAGAAGAGGTGCTGGAGGACAACGAGTTGCTGGTATTGACACTGTATGATACTGGTGCAGCTGCAAGCCTGTTCTCTACACCTGGATAAGCACGGTCTGAACCTGGCTGAGTTTCATCTTGCCGACCTTCTGAGCCTACCAATTCGCTATTATAACTAGATGACCTTTTCTCGGTTAGGTCTCCTCGCATGATTTGTGCAGAAGTGCCCTTGTGGATGGACGACACTGGACCATCATCATTTGTGAAGATATTAACATGCTTCTCCCCAGGCCTGAAGCTTGGTGAATGTGTGAACACCACCTGATTATCTTCTGACACTCTCTGGATAAGCACATGCTCTACTGTACTATCATCCACTCTTTCTCGCAGAATCCCATTATTTGTGGTATAGACCAGGACAGTGTTCGTAGGGACTGTATCTGAATACTCAGTGGCAACAACTTTCGAATCTTGACGATTAGACTGAATAATGGATCCAGTGCCTTTCACATTTTTCATGCCCTGAAAAATTGTTGAAGGACCGTTTTCTTCAAAGTGAATCAGATACTGATTTTCACCACCAATGTATGTTGTAGTTCCATTACTGCCACCGCTGCCACTCTTGCTGGCATCCATGTCCAGGAGGAAGGAGGCTTCTCCTGTCTGAGGATCCTGATGGCGAATTAGTACTTGGGAGTACGACTGATTCTGCTTGTGCTGGCTGATGTAGTGCAGGGTCTCTTCCTCTTCTGGAGAGTCACCCTGGCTGTCAACACACCCCGTCTCAATGCTGTTTGGAGTTTCTGTGACAAATCAGAACAACGGTAAAACAGTTAGAAAAACCCATGAAAGAAAGATGCAAGAATGACAATAAAAGTGCTTCATGTGATGATCAGACAATTTTACAGTACTGTTAAAATGTTGCCTTTAAAAAAACTGTGTTAAACAAAAAAAAGAAAGAAATTGTCACTGCTGCACCAGGCCTTGGTCATTTCATCTGTTTACTGCAAATATTCATTAAACAATGCAGATTGTTGCTCAGCATTTGCATTACAGTTATTTGTCTAGTAATTCAGTTTAATATAAAGGATAACAATTTCAATGAATAAATTAGGTTTGTTTGCAGTGAAAGTAACTTCACAATTTAGGTGTACAAAACATTAAATACCATTGCGGGCTTTAATTTTTGTCTTCAGGTTTGCCTTGATAGCCTCCGTGCTACCATCATTTTCATACAGTTCTGTTCTCACTGAAACACACAAGAAAGTGTAGAAAATGGTGAAGAAAACGGGAACGTAAAATGGGTGCCACAATCAATCTTATATTCAGGCACAACCTGTAAAGTTTAGCTTGTAAGAAAGTATTATAAGTCTGTCTTTGTTCTGTCAGAATATTAATCTGTTGACTCTGAACTGTAGAGAATAGTTTTATAAAGTACCTTTAAACATAAAGAATCAAGGTTAAAGCCATCATAAACTTTCTTCAAGGGAAAAAAAAAAGCTGCACAAATGGAAAACAGATTAAAATAAAGGTCAAAGAAGAGAAGAAATGATGTATTCTGGAAATGTGGTGAGAAACAAACGTGACTGTATGAAGCAATGGAAATCTGAGTGAATGAAAGAAACAAATGTGACTGTATGAAGCAATGGAAATCTGAGTGAATGAAAGAAACAAATGTGACTGTATGAAGCAATGGAAATCTGAGTGAATGAAAGAAACAAATGTGACTGTATGAAGCAATGGAAATCTGAGTGAATGAAAGAAACAAATGTGACTGTATGAAGCAATGGAAATCTGAGTGAATGAAAGAAACGTGACTGTATGAAGCAATGGAAATCTGAGTGAATGAAAGAAACAAACGTGACTGTATGAAGCAATGGAAATCTGAGTGAATGAAAGAAACAAATAAATTAAAAACTTTCCTCTGTACGTCAATAATCTCATAAGACTCTCCCTTTCATTTGTTCACTATTTAATGAGCATCGTGAACCACTTTTTTTCCCCCCAAAGTTGGCTTCCATGCAGGAGGCCTGCCCCAAATTATCCTAAGTGTTCTAACAGCAGTGATTTCTCTAGCAATTTATTTGACATGGTGGAGCTGCTAGTTTCAGACACAACCATCTTCTCAGCAACTCCCTGGTATCACACAGAGCACATAGGTGATCAATAATCCAGACATCTACCTTGAATATGTTAATTAAAATCTTATCTCCATCATCATTACTGGTTTTTCTACACTCCAAGCCTGTCTTTCCTGTGCCATCTGTTCAAGATTTTTCTGTTATCTTCTTCAGCCCTTTCATGTGTGAATCCAGTTCTCTTCTCCATGTATTTTTGGTCTTCCTCTATTTCTCTTTCCCTGGGGATTCCAGAACAAGGACTGCCTTGTAATGCTATCAACTAGTTTTTCTCTCAATGTGTGTCTTACGCAATGCTTGTGTCTTCTCCAAATACCTTCACAATCTTGCATAATTTATAACAAATGTTAGATAGCTTCATTGCAATCACCTCTTTTATTCTGCTAAATGAAGATATAAGAAATTTGTTACTGTAAGCATAATAGAATTTTGAGCAGAACATTTTTCACTTACATCTCTTAGGGGATGGTTTGATATCATGATCAATAAAACTCCGTTTCCTTCCACTTAAGTAAACTTGTTCATCAATAGTAATCAATTCTGTAGAAAACAAGGAAGCAACATGCCAATAAACACCAACGTTTATAATTATGGGTTTTTTGCTTTTTTTTTGGGGGGGGGGGGGGTATACAGTAAAAGAGCTTCTGATTGACAGAATGGTCACAGTGTTGGCCTCTCGCAGCAAAGGTGCCAGGTTCAAAACATGGTGGCATCACGCTCCAGTTTATCCAGCTGTAAATAGGATTCTGCTCCTGAGTTAGGGAAGGAAAAGGCAGTGAGGAAGGCAACTGGGCAACCACCTCTCAATGCCGACCCTAGTATAGTGAAGTCTTGAACACTTCACTCCCCTATGGCAGTATCTGCTTTGGGACTACCTTTTTTGGGAAACAGTTAAATTCATGCTTCTGTGTAAACAATAGCCATGCCTGTTGTTTTGTAGTAATGAAGAAAGCCAGATCACGAGCTGTCATATTCAGTTCAGTACTTTTCTGCTTCCTGCGGAGAGAAGGCCTTCATGTCCTGTATCATTCGCTCAAGGTTCCTCTGTATCCTCCCTATCCCCCTTCATGTCTGTGTTCATTTCCCTTCTCCATATTTTTGTGTCTGGTCTTCCTGTATTTTTACCTTGGGGATCCCTGAACAGGAGCTACCCATCAAATGGTTTTCTTTGTATTCTATTCAGCAACAGTATCCTGAACAGGAGCTACCCATCAAATGGTTTTCTTTGTATTCTATCCAGCAACAGTATCTTCTCTTCATATCTCGTTCTACTGGTACTTGGTAATGGAAGAGGGCAGATAACTTTTAACGAAGCAAATGCATTTATTAAAATAAAAACCACAATACTTGTAACTGCTTGAAGCAAATTACTGATAACATGCCGAGTTTTGTTCTCGACAGCCTTGAGTCCCAGGTTGACAAGACAAGGTGTTTGAGAGATAAAAAAAGACTTACAGACTTTGAGACAGTGTTGCAGTGTCTCTACTAATGAGGAGTCACTTCTGACGATGAACCCAAAAAAACCACATAAACTAGTCAGGGCATATATACATAGGTCAATAACAATGATAAGATCTCTAGTACTTCACTGTTTTCCTTCCTTCATGTATAAAATGTGAGGAAAATAGTCAGCATTTTTACAAATATACACAAATTTACATCAACAATAGACTGATAAGAACAAGACTGAGAGGGAGATTCCCCAACACCACAATTATACAATGCTATGCACCAACAAACGACAGCGATGAAGAGGTCAAGGATGAGTTCTATCAACAAGTACACACGGAAATGGAAACTGCACCGAAGTACGATCTTATTATAGTAATGGGAGACCTCAATGCGAAAGCTGGAACACACAATACTTATAACGAAAGAGTAATGGGGAAATGCGGCAGTGGAACAGTAAATGAGAATGGGGACAAATTAATAAGCTTCTGCAGTATTAACAACCCGGTCATTGGAGGAACACTTTTTCCACACAAAGAAGTGCACAAGTTAACGTGGGAATCACAAATGGATGGGACAGAAACCAGATAGATCACATAATGATCAATGGCAGATGGAGACATGCATTACAAGACGTGAAAGTAAGAAGAGGCGCAGATGTGGGAAGTGATCATCACCTAGTAGTAGCAAGACTGAAAGTGAAACTCAGAGCTGCTGGACCAGTTTCAGTCAAACAGAAAAGATATAACATCACAAAACTTATACTTAAGGACCCCCTCACAAGAAAAGCTTTTGTGGTTGACATAAAGAGATAATATCAGATTGCCAAAAGCCAGGAAAGAACAGAGACCGATGATGTCGACCAGAAATTCAACACCGTCTCAACAATATACATGACAGCGAGTCATGCTTGGGATTCCAGGAAAGAAAGAGCCAAGATTTGATAACACCAGAAACGCTAAACACCATAGCGAAGAGAAAGGAAATGAAAAGAAAGAAAACAGAAGCTAAGTCTCCCAGGTTGAAGGAAATATATAGTGAACAGTACAGTCAGCTGGACAAGGAAGTAAAACATCAAACCCATGATAAACAAAAGGACATTTCTGGATGACCTTGCAAGACAGGCAGTAGAGGCAGCACTGAGAAATGAACAAAGCACAGTTTATAAAATAACTAAAACTATCAGTGGAAAACGAGGTGCAAACAATATAACATTAGTAAGAGACAAGCAAGGAAATCTCATCACCACAGCACAGGGGCAGGAAACAAGATGGGCAGAGAAACACTGGATAAGGAACCACCAGAGACTCAGCTGAATGTTCCTGAGGCTGAATGTGACCTGGATGAAAATACAGACATTCTATGAAGAGAAGAAATCATCACAGCTATCAAAGGGTTAAAAAATGGAAAAGAGCCTGGTCACGACAATCTAAATGCAGAGTTATTCAAGGCAGACCCTGAACTAGCAGCAGACCTATTAGAACCACTACTTGCACAAGTCTGGGAAACTGAGACAACACCAACAGAGTGGAGTAAAGGAATAATTGTCCAATTGACCAAGAAGGGCAACCTTGTAGACTGCAACAACTGGAGAGGAATTACTCTCCTCTCAGTTCCCAGTAAAATACTAGGCAGGATAATCATCCAGAGAATTTCAAAAGCAGTTAACCATAAATTGAGGAAAGAACAAGCAGGTTTTAGAAAGAACAGAAGATGTGCAG
This sequence comes from Oreohelix idahoensis, assembly GCA_024509875.1. Taxonomy (NCBI): domain Eukaryota; kingdom Metazoa; phylum Mollusca; class Gastropoda; order Stylommatophora; family Oreohelicidae; genus Oreohelix; species Oreohelix idahoensis. Next base: position 32,209 of record JAMPIV010011149.1, read on the forward strand.
ATCATATATTCACCCTCAGGAACATTATAGAGCAGTGTTCAGAATGGCAGAGACAACTATACATTAACTTTGTTGATTTTGAAAAGGCTTTTGACAGCATACACAGGGACAGCCTATGGAAAATGGAATTCCTAGCTGCACCTCTATTCTAACTTTACATGCAGTGTTGGATTGAATAATCTAACTTTTGAAGTGAAAACAGGAGTACGACAGGGATGCCCCTTATCAACAACATTATTTTTGACAAACATAGACTGGGTGATGCGCTAGACAACAGCAGGCAGTCCAAGAGGAATTAGATGGACAATGTTTTCTACACTGGAAGACCTGGAATATGCAGATGACATTGCACTACTCGCACATACACATCAACACATCCAAGAAAATACCGATAGACTGAATAAGTATAGCCAGCAGGTTGGTCTTGAACATCAATCTGAAGAAGACAGAGGTCATGACACTCAATGTGGGCAATCTTGAGCCAATAACAATAAGGAACCAGAAGTTAAAACAGACAGACACATTTACTTACCTAGGATGCATAGTAACACCTGATGGCAGAACAAGCAAGGACATTAACAACAGAATGAATAAAGCGAGAACAGCCTTTGCTAGTCTCAACAACATTTGGAAGTCTTCCCAGTACAGCACAAACACCAAATTAAGACTATGAGAGCTGTGTACTTTCTGTGATTCTCTATGGTGCAGAATGCTGGAGAGTAACACAGAAGGAAATGTCAAAACTGTTCTCCTTCCACACAATCTGCCTAAGGAAAATTCTCCGAATCTTTTGGCAGAATACCATCAGCAACCAAGAATTACTTATTCGGAGTAACCAGGAGGACATGCACACCATCATAGCTGGCAGACGCTGGAATTGGGTTGGCCATGTCCTCAGAAGGGACCCTGATACCATTACAAGAACAGCAATGCTATGGTCCCCCGAAGGAAATCGAATGAGAGGCCGACCAAAAACAACTTGGCGGAGAACTGTGGAGGCAGAGATACAAAGAATGAACCAGAGTTGGGGCACTGTACGAAGGATGGCCGCAGACTGAACAAAGTGGAGTCAATTTGTTGCTGCCCTACAAGACGCCATCAGGCGTGATGGCAGCTGACTGCTTTGATGGTTGGCGGCTATGGATCAAAGAAGGAAGTAGACACAAATCAAGACTGAAAGTTTTATTTTAAACATCCTTCTCATTTAAGTTCTGTGACTTCATTTTCCATCTCTTCTCAGTACTCTGCAACTAGAATGCAAGTGTACAGCTGCAGTACATCTAACTGAAATTTCTTTTTTTTTATCTCACTTGGAAAAATTGGACTTGCAACCCAGCCAATAAGGTAAGCATGAAAATTAGTTTATTTTATTTAAAAATCACTGTCACATATTCCTCCCTATTCTATAATGTCGACACAAGAAATTTTCAAACAGATACAATAAATTTTCAAACAGATACAAGAAATGCTATGACTGAACATCAGTAGAAGATTAATAAATAACTTTAGATATGCAGAAAATACAGTTTTGTTAGCCAAATGCAAACAGGAATCACAAGACCCATTAAAGCAAGTAAACAGCATAAGATATAAATATGGGTTAGACATTAATAATAAGAACATGAAAATTATGATAATTAGCAAAGCAGACGATAAGCCAAGGTTACATACAAGAACAAATGGGAAGATACTGGAATAAGTCAAGAGTTTCTCATTATCTTGGACAGATAATAACAGAAGATGGCAAATGTGAAATAGACATTTAAAAAAAAGAGAGAATAGAAAAGGCCAAAATAATATTCAATAAAGATGAGACAAATAATAACATCTACAACAACAAAACACTCAGAATAAATATGAGTCACCAAGCGTTGTATACACTCATCAATACTTTATGGTAGCAGAAACATGGACAATGAACAAGCAGCCAGTAAAGAGAATTGAGGTCCTCAAGATGCCGTCACATAGAAGAATGGTGCACATGGAAAGAGATTAAAACATAAAAAGGTCATAGAAAAGATAGGAATAAAAAGAGAAATCAGGCATGAGATTTAAAAAAAAATAAAACTTTGCTTCGTTTTGGTGAGGCGCGTCCCATTCAGCCTTGCCGGTTATATTAGGGCACATGTCCAAATACTAAAGACCTTTATGTCTGATACCATTTAGGCATGAGATCAAAGTTAGCTAAAATAAATTGGCCATACAAAAAGACATAACATCTTCTGAAAACCAGAATGGAAGGAATAGTTGAAGGGAAATGCACATGTGCAAGACAATGATATATGTGGGCAGATAACATCAACAGATGAACAGGAAAGAGTCTATCAGAGTGTACCATCATGACAAGAGATAGAAGATGTTGGACACTCACTGCAGTCGATCTTCCATTTGAAAATGACAGCTGATCTAATCTGATTTTCATAATCATGTGCTCTAATCCTTCATAATTGTAACAATCAGTTAATCTAGACACCCTTTATCGCCAAGATTATAGAGCGTATTAAATAAATAACAAAACACAAACCTCCTTGTGGCACATAGTGGAACAAGTAAGTACAGTATTGATTGCTCTGAGGACATTCAAGGTGAAGAGTCACTTGAACTGGAGAAACTAGGTTGTACAGAAGGTCTTCCTTTCCAGGTGAGTATTTTTCAGATTCCCAGCGGTCTGTTCCATTGTCGTATGAGACAAACACCCAATATTTGTCTGTGTTGGAGAAAGATATACAAATTAAAAAACAAATAACCTGTACTTAACAAATATAGTCTTACAAATATTAAATCATAATTTTTGTCATCAATTCTTTTGGAACAAGAAGACTTGGCATAAATTTGTTGAAGTCCTATGCTCCTTCGGGTACCTGAGGTGATGATGATGATCAATCCTTTTCATTTACCATGGCACATATTCTAGTCTTCAGTTCTGCCCATAAGGCACCAGTGTTCTTAGACTCTCTTTAGGTCTTGTTTGAAACAGCCTTGATGATAGCTATTTCATGGCCTTGTCACCACATACCGTTTTAAAAATCGCAACTGCTTTACAATAGAAGAAATTTGTATCTTTAGTTATCAAAGAAACGATTTGTGACTTCATCAGAATGTATTCAACGTTGATCTACATACTTGTTTCATTGATTACACCAAAGCTTTCGATTGTGTACAACATCAGCAGTTATGGGCTATTATGAAAAATATGGGATTTCCAAACCACCTTATACAACTCATCGCACTGCTGTACCAAGAACAACAGGCAGCCGTAAGAATAGAGGGTGAAACATCAGAATGGTTTGAAGTACAGAAAGGAGTAAGACAAGGCTGTACCCTTTCCCCTTACCTGTTTAACATTTATGCCGAGAATATAATGAGAAATGTAAGAGATGACCAAGAACACACAGAGTTTGACTCATTTAACATCGGCGGGTACCAGATCCCGGAAATCAGATATGCTGATGACACAGTCCTCCTATCGACCAACCCAGAAGGACTTGAACAATTACTTCTGTCCACCAAAAAACACAGCGAGGCCCAGAATCTATACCTAAACACAAAGAAGACTAAAGTATTGACAACAGACAAAGTAAAGACCAAACCAGAAATTGAAATTGATAACGAAGAACTGGAAAGTGTTAATGAATTCGAATACTTAGGATCAATCATCAACAGCTCTGGCGACTGTGCAGTAGAAATTAAAAGAAGACTTGCAATTGCTTCACATAAACTAATACAGATGAAAAACCTATGGCAAGGCACAAGCAAAGAAACAAAGTTACAACTGATCAGAGCATGTATATTCCCAGTGGCAACATACGGCTGCGAGACTTGGACACTCAATAAAACAGTTGCAAAAAAGATTACATCATTTGAAATGAAATGCTACAGAAGGATGATGAGAATACCCTGGACAGAAAAAAAGACCAACAGAGAAGTACTGCACTCACTAAACGTACAGGAACATTGGCTCCTAAATACCATCGCAATAAGGAAGCTGAAATTTTTCGGTCATATAAAAAGACATAATAGCCTGGAAAAAACAGTGATGGAAGGCATGGTTCCTGGAAAAAGGGGAAGGGGTCGACCTAGACGATGGTGGAACCAGGACATCACAGAGAGTCTGAACTTGTCTTTGGCTGATGCAGGTCGACTTGCCCAGAATCGTGATGCGTTCAGAGCAGCTGTAATGGAGACAACGTTCTGGAAAGAATACGTCACATGATGATGATCAGAATGTATCAAGTCTCTATAAGACATGTGCAAATCCCTGAAAGCTACTCTATTTAATTATGTGTAATATTCTAATTTTGCCGTATTATTTTCTGTATCATCTTGAAAGTGTTGATTTCTGTTCTGCTCACCAGCAGAATATTTTCATAACATGTATGCTGCTTGAATCCAACATATTATGTTATCAACATAAGAAACAGATAATTATTAGCTGACATATTAATTTTTCATTCTAATATATGACTATGTTTAACAGTTTTTTTGGGGCTGCAGTAGGTGGAAAGAGAAGCAATCACATTTAAAAAAAATAAAAAAAGCAAATGTAATTCACATTAAAAAAACACATACACGATTTAGGATACAGCAATAAACATTACCAATATACCGTTTATACCCGAGTATAGGTCAATCCAACTACAAATCAACCCCTTGACTTTAGGACTTAAAAATCTTCCAAAATGATTAACCTAATTATAAGTCGAAGTTAAAAAAAACAGACGCAAGAAATTTCAATGCTTCTGGCATGTTGCAATATTTTTCACTCTTTTTCAATCAAAGGGAGGGAAATCTAACTGATCCTCAAGTAATGATGCAACCTTTTTGACGTCGAGCTAAAATCCATTCTTTTAGTTCTTCTTCTTCAAGAGCCGGAAAAGATGAAGTGTTCCCTCTCCTTGCTCATTTCATTTTTTGGCATTTCTTGCAAGGATTCTTTTATTTTATACCAGCCTCGAACAAGTTTTTTGTCTATTTCGAATGGGAATAAATTTCTCGACTTATACTCGAGTACAAATGGTAATTTATTGTTTGTAGTCTTAATCAGCACATTATAATTCATCAGTCTTAAACAGCCCATGCATTTTACCTGACTCAATCACAGGGCCATCTTCTGAGGTAAAAATGTCTATGCAGGCACCAGTCAAAGCAGGTACTTGGTCATTACTCAGTTTATAAATGCTCAAGGATGTCTTTTCACCTGCAGAAAATATTTTGTTTTGTTTTTTGTGTTATAAACTAATTTTAAAGATTCAGTATGTAAAATGTGTTTACAAATTTTGTTTTTTAAATATAAAAAGAGATACATTCAAATTTAAGTTTAGATGATTTCTGAATAAATGGAAGTCTCCAAAGAATAAAAATAATAAAAGTTAAAACTGATGCACAATAAAACACTTATAACGTTAAACTTTATTTATTACTGTCACATAATGATGATGACAATGATGATTGTGTGTATAAGTGGCAACTGGTAAAGTATGGAGAGGTCTCTTGTGTGAACAGTATATTTTACAGGCCTGTGTGTATGTTAAGTGTGAATGAATACTGGTCAGTCCAGTTTTAAGTGAGGAATGGATGGTAACTTTTTCTCATGCGGGTTTGTGTCAAAAACAAGGGAGAATAGTTCTGAGTGTTGAGTGGGTTTTTTGGATTGAGAAGGTGAAGGATGGTTGTTGCGTGCTGAGAGCCGAGCAGACTGGCTGCATTGTATGGATGTAGTATATTATTCTGAAGTCAAGAAAGGAACGAGGATTACGAACTGCAACATTTTGGTGACAAGATGTTTATCTGTATTTTCGGATGATACTGATGTTCATGACATTACTCATTATATTCTGTTACGAGGCTAAATTCCTGAGTTGGTCGTTCATTTAAGAATGAATGTGTGATTTATAAGGACCTTTCATTCCGTTAGACATTCTAACACACAGGTTGTGCGTCTCCCAGTACATGCTATGTACACCTAGTGCCCTAGATATAGAGAGTTACACCAACTAAGGTTTGGCCGGCTTTTTCGGCTGAACCCGTATCGCAGGAAAATGGACCCAATCGCAACTTTCAGACCCAATTTGCATTTTCGTTTAGGTTAACTACTAATTTGAAATAAAATTAGCTGCAAATACAGTAGCAAATATTTGTATCTATTCCATTTTACTGCGATACGGGTTCAGCCGAAAATGGCGGCCAAACCTTAGTTGGCGTAACTCTCTATATCTAGGGCACTATGTACACCCATCAACACACACTAATACTAAATGGTGTCATAGGAGAAGAGACAGCTTGTGTCAACTACATTATTTAATTACTTTTATATTAAACACAGTCTCTGCTCAATTATTTCTGCTGTTTCACAAATTTTTATCTCACGTGAGTGAATTCTTTGTACCCCGTGAGTTTCTTTTTTTTTTGCGTCGTACATTTATTTCAAAAGACAAAAAATCATTACTCTGATACATTACTCGCTTCTTTCTCCTTTCAATATAACTCAAGCTGTGACATTTCAATACACATAGACTACACACTTTTTGTGGCTCAGCTAATCTCATGAACCAAATCTATTACTCTGGGGGATAAAATAATACTTTTCTATAGTCCATGACATCAACAAACTTAATACAACTATACGACGCAGGGTCAAAAATTTTCTCTGAATCCATGAACCAACCCAAAAATGTAGAACCTAAATCAAAGACAGCCCTAATGTGACAACTTCTTCTTTCTCGTTCGTCCTGAAAAGGACGTTGGTTGCGTTGTGTCTGTTTTCAGCGGAGCTGCGATATCTGCACCTTTTGGCCGGCACATCCGACTTCAGCACGGCACTTTTTGGGACCGGGTTTGCCTTCCCTCTTCAATCCCTACTATCTCAGCCAGACTGCAGTGATGCAGCCTGTTTCCAGGACCACCACGTAGAGGTGGAGTAGGGTCTTGATCAGCTCTGGTTCGCTGACCCTGATGCAAGCAGTCAAGCTATGAGTCGCTGACTGCATTTTCTATTGCTGCATCTTTGGGTCCCATGTGACAACTAAATATTATAGGTACCAGGCTTCTAGTCACTGATATTTGGCACCTAGAATTTCTGTATTCCTGTGTGAGTTAATAAACCATGATGAAGCTATGATGTTTTACTCACTAGCATTCCTGACCACATGACTTATGGCATGAAGTGACCCATTCAAAATTCCAGGATGACTTTCCACTGTCACAATCACTCCTAAGCACACCTTTGTTGTGTCAAACTTTTCACGTGAAGAAGTATATTTATCTGTACACTGTGACAGGCATCTCTCTATTATTTCAGGAAAGAAACAATTAAAATTTTAAAAAATTCAAAATACTAAAATAAAGCGTATGTAAATATGTAATCCTAATTAAGTTTTTACAAATGATAAATAAAACAAGGACAAGGGTGATGATATTATCAAAAATGTTTCTCTATTATTTCAAAGAAGAAACAGTTATTACAAAAACAAAGCTGTAAGAATTAAAAAAGTAAATAATACACCTTCACACGCATTTGACCAATTTTTATATAGGTTTAAAAAGTAGAATAAGAAATACTATTCGGTATCAGTTACCTAAACTAATTGGAAAACATTACAGTTTGAATTTTCAAATGCTTAGATAACCACATAGTAAACTGTGTTGATAAATTAAATTTAAAAGAAAACTGTATATTTTAAAGCAAAAAAAAGGGCAGTACATTACTTATTTTTCAAAATCTTTATGTCATGTCATAATTTAGTCTTTAACAAAACCTATTAGCCTTAAACTCTGAAGGGCCAACCAATGTTCTGCTCCATTTTAGCCTAGTTCCCCTAAGTATTATCTTTGATAAACCATGAACGTACAGCATCTTCCACTACTGAACTATTCACTGGTCTTGCAGCCTCATTTTCAAACCATTGTCTGAATCAGATATTGTTGTGAATTTCATCATCCTTACTTTTTTTTTTTCACTTCCATATTTTTTATACTGCTGCTTTTCTAACATCATAACTGCTGCTAGAGATGACCCACCTCCACCCTTCACAGGAAAATTCAACATTTGCGACTGTGCTCTCAGCTGTCAAAACAGTACAATCTATATTGACAGACAGTGCCATTACAACACTACAAAGTCTGACACTCAATTAAAACAACTGTTATATCTCACCTTTATCAAACAAAACCTGCAGAGTGCAAGATGCTGTTACCTCCTTCTGTACATTATACGTAGATACTCTTACCTCTTACTCTTTTATAAATGACTCAATAAATAATAATCATCGTGAGTTCAATTATCTGATCCACACACCCCACTCAACACTCTATTATTAGAAGCCTAAAAAGTTGTTTGTAAGTTTTTATTAGGAAAAAAAGACGCTTGGATAACTGATGTTCAAGTAAATGACAAAATTCTGGTCAGACTGAAAACAGCATCACAAGAGTTCTAGCTAAACTTGATAGTAATTCAAGCACAGTGTCTCTTTTTAACATGCATGACACTGGTTAAAATAACTTGGTAGAATTGAAAAAAAAACCACAGGTACATACCTCTGTATGGAGTTGGCAGGTGTGAGGCTCTTGCACTCAAAACTCCTAAAATATTTTTGTGCTCATTTTTCTTGGTCTTCATCCTCTCAGTTCTTAAGTACGGAATTCTGGGTGAATATAAGATCAAATATGTGCTGAAAGAAGTTCTATTAAAAGACATCCTATATACAGTGTCAGTGACCCATCTTACCTAATTTTCAGTGTTATCTTTTATTTTCTGCCATTTTTTAATTCTTATTCTTCAGGTTCCTAAATGTAAGCCAAAAAACAAAATTTTCAACACATCCCTGCTTCTAATTCCTGTTTTATGTTTTCTTTAGATTAATCAGAGTATTGTTTATTCCTTTTCCTCATTACATATTAAGAAATGCCTACAGTTTCATATACCGATATACATCACACATTTTATTAATGTACATTATATAGTAACAACTATGTGTCAGCTTTAATGGCAAAGAAATTGATTATTCAACACGAAGTTCAGGAATCATATTACAACTTTCTAAGCTTTTTTCTTATTAATGATAAATTAATGTCTTAACAGAAAACCAAAATTCTTATAAACACAGGGATAAATCTATTTTTGGAAAGTAAGAACTATGTGATTATCCATGTTTCAAAGGGAAGTAACAATTAATATTATTAATGGCATGACAGAGCGTTAGAAAGTGTTACCTGCTCTTCATAACAGTTGCCTGACAAACTATACTACTGGACAAAGTTAAGGGCCGCCATTCAGTTTAGACACACATTTCTCTGAGCTCAGTTTTAATGACATTTTCACTTGTCTTTACAGTTTGCCAATCAATTATATAAACCTTGTCTAAACTGAATGGCGGCCCTTAACTTTTGTCCAGCAGTATATATTTCATGCACCCTACTTTAAAGTAGCACTGCACATGCATACTACTAACATATAAAAACAGACTTCTAGCTTTTATATACTATATACCATAATTTAATCATTCCTGCATTTAAATTTTCCATGTAACTTACTACTGCTGAATGAATACACCAATAAGGTTTCAATTAGCCATAAATATAGCTTGATCGATCAGGCAATCTATATTTTGCCAGACACTAAAAACAATGAAGTAATATTCTTGGAAGTTTAAAAAAAAATGTAATAAGTAAAACTGATTCATCCTAAGTTTCTAAACGGCACTATAACTTAAAGAAATTGAATTTAAAAAAAAAAAAAAACCAAAACAAACATAACTAAATGATGTGCCCTGCTGGAAATTGGTAACTTCACCAAACCTCTAGGTAAAATATCTCACTGTGCAAAAAAACAGAACACATAATTACTTGATCAGGAATGTCTGCCTGGTGACTGCATACTCCTTGTCATAAATTCCATCATGGCAGTCTTTGCCAACAAGGCCATTAGGGTGAATCAGCTCACGGTTGTCTGCATCAGTGCAAATGATAACCACACGCACCACTTTGTCTTGGAGATTGCTTAACTGATATATAAATGCAGACATTTTAAACAAATTAGGCAAACAATGAGTGCAGGTTCCACATAAAAAGTGTAGCGCTGACTGACAAGTCTGGTTAAACTTAAAACAGTATTTATGCTGTCCGTGACTAATATTTGCCTCAACCTTTATCAAGGGTGGACAGTCATTTGCACTGATGGTCATGAGATCTATGCTGCCATTGTTACTGATACCCATTTTGTCTTAACAGCCAGACATGTCAAGATGAGCATTAGTTTGGCCCACATAAGAAAACCATGGTCATCTAAGTATGGAGATTATCAACAAGGATGATAACTTGTGATTTAAATATGTTTCAAACTGTTTCATACTTCTATCAGTCTCGACTAATCTGTCTTGCCTAATCAGTCTTCTCCAATTCATTCCAATTCTCTCTGATCCTTCTAAATTCTGTCTCACATTTTCATGTGCCTTGGGAGCTTCATTTATACCTTAGGAACTCCAGAATAAGCACTGCCTTGTGACACCAGCTAACTGCTTCCGCAATGTAAAAGTAAGCCACCTCCAACATCTCTTGTGCACCTACTGTTCCACTTGTATATGCCCATGTACTTCCCTCAACTCAGTCCTGATGAACTTGTCCTATCATTCTAGTTTTCCTATTCTACACAAGCTCCCTTTTGTGAATGTTTTACAATTTCTTAGTTTATCAGCTTTGTTATCCTTCATGTATTAAATGTTTTTAGCAAAAAATTATTTAGAATTTGTATTGACTAAAGTTCTATTTTTATTTATTTATTTTTTAAAAACCAACCTTTAGAGTCATGAACTCTTTTTCTTGGTACTTTTTCCCAGGTCTGTTCTCACCACTGTACCGAAATTTCTGGTAGCTGATACACTTCACAATTTCCACAGAAGGTTTGGCTGAGGGTTGAACATTGTATGCTGAAAGGTTTTGAAAAGAGGGAATACAAAATAAACAATTAACAAATATGTCATGGCACCAACAACAAATTACTGTCATAATAGCAGACAATATCATAATTCTTATCTTTCAGCCTCCTCAACTGGTCTCCAACAAATTCACTTCAAGTCTTCCTGTCCTGTGAACCAACAGGCCTCCAACAAATTCACCAAGTCTTCCTGTCCTGTGAACCAACAGGCCTCCAACAAATTCACTTCAAGTCTCCCAACATGCCTCAACGGGGTGTAAGGGGACCCTTTACCCTCTTCTGTGCTATAACAGTAACCAGATGCAAGACAAAATGACAATCTTGATGTGATGTCACATCAACTTGGGTTTGAAAATACACAGGGAAGACAAAAACTATGACAATAAATGTGTCAAATGATAGCAAGGTTTCAGAAACATCATACAAGATGTTGACTCATACATGTATTTTGGCAGGAATATTGGCAAAGTTGGAGGAACAGTGATATCAAAATAAGAATACTAAAAGGCAAGAGGAGCTTTCTCTGCACTGGGAAATATATGGAAATCAAAGGAAATCAATTCCACCACAATCAGTATGGCTCTGAGAACAAGACAAACAACAACAAAGATGTTACAGACTTTCATATATGGAGGCTTGCATAAAAAACAACAGGACTGAAATGTTATGACAAGATAATCAATGTGGAACTGGCTGGAACCAGACAAATACCAGTGGAACAAGAGATGATGAAAAGACAGGACACTTGCGATGGACAGGAAACTTACGATGGACAGGAAACTTACGATGGACAGGAAACTTACGATGGACAGGACATTTACTGTGGACACCAGCTGATACATTATAAGGTAGTCCTTGTTGTGGAATCCCCAGGGTATAAGAGCACAGACAAACATAGAGAAGGCAACTGAAGACAGACATGAAAGAGATGAAGAAAACATGGAAAGATTCAGAATGGATGGCACAAGACACAAAGGCTTGGCGTGAATTTTATGAAGGTTTATGCTCCTCAGGGAGCTGAAGGGAATAATGATGATGATTTCACACTCTTGTATGGAAAACACTAGAAGAATTGCATTTTATTTTCCACTAAAATAAGTAAAAAGTTATACCTGCAGACAAATTAATTATTTCTTCAGTTGGTTGCTCTTTCTTAACAATTTTGCCTTTGGGAGACCTGCCCCGTGTGTTATTTGGAGCCTAAGAAAGACAACATGAAATTATGTTTTAAAAAAACTTAAATATACAGAAGCTTGCAATAAAGCATCAAATTAATGTATGGAAGTGCTTATATTATAAACGTAATATTGTTTAGCTGATTGACCACAAAGATAAACTGACAACAAAAATAAACTGACAACAAAGATAAACTTTTTCTTTCATGTAAATTCCAATGTTTATACTTACTAACAAATACTTAATTTACTACAATATTTTCTTCTTGCCCTAAATGGTTTGAATCACTGTTTACTGTACACAGGTCATCTGCCTTGGATAAACATTTATAACACATAAGGAAGGGAAACCGGAGGTCTGTAAACAGTAAATAAATATTAGACAAACATAAAGGTATGTTTTCAGGCACTCGTTAGAAAGAAAGAAGCAGAAAACTAGACAACAGAAAAACAAAAGACGTGAGTGGCTTACCCAGGACTCGAACCCTGGACCTTCCGTGCGATAGCCCCGCCTAGCTATGCAAGCGAATCACACTTTCCTCCCTGCCATCTAGGCATCACCAAAGAATTATGCTTCGATGACGGGTCATTAGTGCGACCCGCAACACATAACACCAGAAATTTACCATGGGCAGTCCAGCCGATTAATGATGCAATCACTTCTGTTGTTCCCCTATTATACAGTATAGGTCAGACTTACACGAGACAAAGACCTTAATACTGTGTCTAGTAAATGATAGAAGACTAGGAACAGTAAGTATAGGACAGAGGGTAGTTTTTGGTATTGTATAAACATTTATAACTAAGGAAGGGAAACCCAAGGCCTGTAAACCTACCCTCTGTAGGTTTACCCATGGTAAATTTCCGGTGTTATGTGTTGCAGGTCGCACTTATGACCCGTCATTGAAGCATCATCATTTTTTGGTGATGCCTAGATGGCAGGGAGGATAGTGTGATTCGCTTGCATAGATAGGCGGGGTTGTCACACGGAAGGTCCAGGGTTCAAGTCCTGGGTAAGCCACTCATGTCTGTTGTTTAGTTTTCTACTTCTTTATTTCTTACGAGTGCCTGAAAACATACCTTTATGTTTGTCTAATATTTATGTACTGTTTACAGGCCTCGGGTTTCCCTTCCTTATGTGTTATAAATGTTTATACAATACCAAAACCTACCCTCTGTCCTGTACTTACTGTTCTTAGTCTTCTATCATTTACTAGACACAGTATTAAGGTCTTTGTCTTGTGTAAGTCTGACCTATACTGTATAATAGGGGAACAACAGAAGTGATTGCGTCATTAATAGGCTGGACTGCCCATGGTAAATTTCCGGTGTTATGTGTTGCGGGTCGCACATATGACACGTCATCGAAGCATCATTTTTTGGTGATGCCTAGATGGCAGGGAGGATGGTGTGATTCGCTTGCATAGCTAGGCGGGGTTGTCACACGGAAGGTCCTGGGTTTGAGTCCTTTGTAAGCCACTCACGTCTGTTATTTTTCTGTTGTCTAGTTTTCTACTTCTTTATTTCTTACGAGTGCCTGAAAACATACCTTTATGTTTGTCTAATATTTATCATCTGCCTTGGGTCATGTTTGAGTTAACATTATTTGTTTGTTCATCATCTGTAATCTGTGGTAGTGAAGTAAATAAGTGTACTATTTATGTGTTTATTTTAAAAGAATATGGTTAGGGTTTTAGTGTTAGGGTTTTTTTAAAAAATAGCTGCTAATGGTAACTTTAACTCTAAACCTGACCCTCTTTGCAACAAAGATGGAATATGTAGGCTACAGTGAATTGTGATTCAACCCTAGAAATGTAGCTTGTTCTGAATGCACAAAGATGACTATTATTTGGATGACAAAAGTCCAAGTGGTATAAATTTACTATTAGTTGGACAACCAACTGCAGTGTACTACTAGAATATAATTACTACATTTTTCTCTGGTATCACTTGTTAATACACTGTTTTGGACTGATTAAAAATGACTAGCTACAACAGGCCTACTGTGTGGAATATCTTCTGTTGATTTGGTGTTCATACTCAAACAAAGTAGGCCCTATTAACAGATTCTGATTTTCAAGATGAACAATTCATTATTACTTTTTAAAATCCCTTCAGTCTCTTATTTAGAGATTGAACATATTATTTAATAATGGAACATGAATATTTAACGACGAAGATGAACTGAGGGGAACACTAAAAATGTAAAATGACAACAAATCAAGGCTGCAGTACACGCACTAGATCTGAAACTGTGCCCTAGGGGTAATTTCCTATTACTCGTAGGTTTTTGATCCGCAGTGAATATGGGTATTTTAGATTTATCTCCCTTTAAAATTTTTTGTTCCGGGCATTTCGCGGGGTATCGAATTGGGTTTCCAATTGATAAGTATCGCACTACTATTATATATTCTCTCGCTGTCTTTCTTTCGCTGTTATTCATTCTTCCATCGCTACATCACGTTTTTTGCTTTTCATCAGGTGTTTTTGCTGGTGTAGGCTTTAATATAAGTATCGCCCTACTATTATATATTTTTTCGCTGTCTTTCTGCTCTTACGCTCGCCAGTTGCTTTATAAGCCTTTTTTTTTTGCATCTTTGTAATTTTTATTGATATCAAATGCTACAAGAAGTGAAACAAGAAATACACCTGATTTGGATCAAAAGTACATATCTGTCACAGTTTGTAGATGATGTTGCTATATGGAGGACTGGGAGACATCTGCCAAAATTATATAAGGATCTACAGAAGCAAATAAATAAAGTACCGGTATGTAAATGGATGACAAAATGGGGTTTTCAGCTGAATTCAAATAAAACATTGGGAATGATCTTCAGTAAAGGTAGGGTTGTAAAAAAATAAAATTATAGATATAAATATCCAAGGGCAAAACATTAATACAGTTCAAACCACTCGATATCTAGGAATGATATTGGACCAACAGCTGAACTGGAATAAACATAGATAAACTAGTGGAGTCTTACAGAGGATTGACTAACTTATTAAGATATTTGAAAGGTAATGGATGGGGTGCAAGCACTAAGACAATGCTCACTTTTTATAAATCTTTTATTAGAGGAAAAATAGATTATGAAAGTATAATATATGACTCTGCTGCACACAGTAACAAGATTAAATTGACAGAATTCAGCATCAGGCTTTATGTACAATAGAAGGTGCAATCAGATCAACATCAATGGCAGCTATAGAGGTGGCTTTATGAATCATACCCTTAGAATTACGGAGAAAGGAGTTAAGACTAAATTACATGAACAGAGTTATGTTAGATAAGTCTCACCCAGCAAGTAATAGTAATAGTAATAGCCCCTTCAGTCATAACTGACTATGGGAATGCGCCCCTGAGGTGACAGCCCTCAGCTGCTTATTTTCCTGGTGCTCCTTTCGACGTTTTCTCCTCACCTCTGTGTGAGCCTCTCTTCGCCCAATCTGAGGTGGCGCCGTAAATAGCATCGCCACTTAGTGCGATCGGCAGCTTCATCCTCCCATGTTGCTGGATCCATGTCCAGTGCCCTCATATCTCTCTTGCACACATCTTTGAACCTCAGCTGTGGTCGCCCAACTGTTCTCTTGCCATCTGCTAATTGTCCGTAGAAGATATCTTTTGGGATGCGACCATCTTCCATGCGGCGAACATGGCCAAGCCAGCGAAGTCTCACCCAGCACATACAGCTTTTACCAGATGCCAACTAACAACTCAGGCCAAGCCAATGAATACCACTAGATACCCTACAGGATGGAAGTGTATGGAGGAAATTGTCCATCTGGGTACATTAATTACATCAATTAATAACAGTTGTGAATACAAGCCAGTGATTCCGCCCTGGGAGACCAAGAAACCAGACACAAACTACCACCTAGCAGAAATACTTAAGAAAATAAATAATATAGAAAATATTAAAAACACAGCCAATAAATATATACAACAAATATCAAAAGACAGCATTACTGTGTACACAGATGGATCCAAGGGAGAGGATGGCAAATTGGGGATAGGAATATATATTCCAATATGGAAAATGGCAAAAGAATATAGCATCACGGAAAATACATCCATTTTCACTGCAGAGATGATGGCAATACTAAAAGCACTAGAAATATTCTCTAATAACCCTCCCAATATAGCAGAGGAGATTTTTCTGGCTACTACATACTTATATTCCAAAGGATGTTCAGTATTAATTGTTTGGATACCTTCACATGTTGGCATTGAAGGAAATGAAAAGGCAGATAAAGAAGCTAAGAAAGGTAGATCTGATAAAAATCTAATAAATGTAGGGATGAGTAAATCAGAAATTAAGAGCTTAATTAAAGATTTAATAACAGATGAATGGAAAGCAGGGTGGGATAAAAATCTGAAAGGAAGACATGCATATAAGATGTTCAGGGCTCCAACAAGAAAATGTCAGATATCTAGGGAATTGAAAATTCCCAGTAATAAGAAACTTCTCAGATTACAGCTGGGAAAAGGCTATTTCAGAATAGAGGAACCTTACTGTGCAGGGTGTCTTCAAGACAATAATATAGAACATTTCTTGTTAAAATGTAAGAGGTATGACCAAATGAGAATACCAATATTGGATTATTTGCAGGCATCCAACTTACTTATAAATATAGAGGATGTGTTGAGAATAGACAGACCTAGGGAACTGCATAATATAGTCAAACAATATTTAACACGAACACATGTTAATATATAGTGGATGGGAATGTGAAGGTCTGA
The DNA here is from genome assembly GCA_024509875.1 of Oreohelix idahoensis. NCBI lineage: Eukaryota > Metazoa > Mollusca > Gastropoda > Stylommatophora > Oreohelicidae > Oreohelix > Oreohelix idahoensis. The sequence continues at coordinate 49,052 of JAMPIV010011149.1, forward strand.
TGCTGTTCTTACAATGCATGTGACTTTAAACAGATGAAAGTCAATTAAATATCTGGTAAAGTCCGTTATATAACTAGAACCACCGGGCCTTTACACCCCTCCACTTTAATATTATTCTTGTTCATAGTTTCTTCTTGATTTTTTTTTTTTTTAAACGTATAGGCCTAAGCACAATTGTGAGTATCTCTATTTACAAATGTGATGCCACTTTCTCATGTCGGCAGTTGTTCACATTATTTGGAATTGAAAACAATATATATCCTAATTATAACCCATCAGAGGTTGAACGGGATTTTTGTTTATTTTCATTAATTTAAAAAAAAAAACATCAAAAGATAAAACAAGAAAAGCACAGAGCAATTTTTGGTATGGTCACAGTTGCTGTTAAAACTGGAAATGAATTAATTTTAAAAAATGAATCACAATGTTTCACTTCTTGCTTTTATAGTTATTTTAATATACAGACATAAATAAACAACGTGGATGTAGATGACATGCCAAGTGATTTTTTATTTTCTGGTATGAGCACATATTGTATTACACTGCTTCAGATCACAATATGTCACTTATTGTATATGCACTTATATCATCTTGTCACATATATGAATACTTGGCATGAATATAAAATGCCAAGTAATGTTTTGTTATCCTGCATGTGCCATAAATTTTCTGGTATAAGCAGATTGTTCATTACACTGCTTCAGATCACAATATGTCACTTATTGCATATGCACTTATTTCAACTTCTGACATATATACACACTGAGCATGAATAACCAATGCCAAGTAATTTTTATTTTTATCCTGCATGAGCCATAAATTTTCTGATATAAGCAGATTGTTCATTACATTAGTATTGTTTATAAAGCTGAAAATATTGATAAGTTGTACTGCGTTAGTCCTCTGTAATATTTTTATTACAATATATTATGAGTTGTTTGTAGTTTAACCTATTTTTTAACACATATGTCTATGCTTTGTTACATGTTTATAATTTATCCCTTATTAAATTTGTCAAATGCATTAGTATTGTTTATAAAGCTGAAAATATTGATAAGCTTTACTGCATTGGTCCTCTATAATATTTTTATTATAATATATTATCAATTGTTTCTAGTTTAACCTTCTACAAAATTAAATACTTCATCACTAATTGGTGTTGTGTTGTGTCTTTTCTGTGCTGCAGTTCCATTATTTGTTTACTTATTATAAGTCCCATTACAAAAGAAAGCAATAGGTTATGATAGGTTTTTGAACACCGCATTTGAAAGCTGGTGTTTTTGGGTGCAAGGTATACCCAATTCACCCCCATGTGGGTTATAATTTGGGTATATAGTGTTCATCACTCCATAAAGTGTATTACTTTGTTCTTTGTCTTATGTGTTGGCTCTTCCATGATGTAATGTATCTGCCTTTTGCTGTGGCAATGTTTAATGTATGTGGTTGTTATGATTAAAATTCATAACGATTATGTATGTATTATAGTAAGCTCGACAGGGCTCCATTTCTGATAATTTTATAAGGAATTACTCATTAATAAAGGAAGTGATGTCATACCGATATGGTGTAGATGCAGACATACATTTTGAAGCAGAAGATTGGGGTGATCGTCTGCTAGAGAGATGTTAATTGTGTTTCAATGTGAGCAGACGTATGTGTGAAAGCTCCTGCAGTCTATTGTGTTTTTTCCTGAATCTTAACATCACTAGGGCATCATGATGCTATGTTGAGGTGTCCCTAGTTTCTTCGAATCTCAGGAAGTATTTATGACGACAATGTCTATTAAATGAAGATATATAATACAAATTGTGAGAATGCCAGGACATCGTCTCCATAGTGAACATTAAGAAGACTGCCTATTACTTCATTTGGCACTGGGCTTATATTCTATGTCATGGAGCTTTGTGTCAAGTGAAGAAAAAACTGTATATCGTTAATATTCCATTTGTGGCGATGTCATACGAGGTTTTGATGTTAATAAAAGTATAGACCTAGGCTATCCTGGACAAATAGGTGTATCAGAGGATACCAGGATAGTGCCAGATAAGAGACTGGTCTTATAAGTAATACCCCCTTCTCTGAAAAGAGCAAGGGTGTATAGACATCAAAGTGGGGTCAAGCTATGTAAGTTCTCAGAGTAGATGATGATGATGTACTCTGAGTCCCTAACGGCTACCTCTCCTGATCCCAAATTGGTTTAGCTACTGGTCTAGGGGAATGTATTTAATATAATTAATTATTAATTTCAAACAGAACTTCAACTTTAATATAATTATTTAATAACTCTTTGACTCCAGACCAACGCTCTGAGCGTTGCAAAATTCAACACGCCGTGCCAGAGCAACGCTCAGGGCGTGGTTTTTAGTTTATCACGAATAAACCCTAAAAATCGTCCGCTTAATGCAGTTCATATAATAAAACTCGTAAAATGACTTCCGCTACTATTTAAACAACTAATTTGACTTTAGTTAATCAGCACATGTGCGTGTTTTGATGTTATTATCACAATTTTTGTGAAGATTCGCTTGTTTACGTTTTTCGTTGTTTTTGCTAGAGAAATATGTCACGCTTTATATTTACATTTTCTAAGTCTCCTAAGCAAATAATTGTGTCAAACTACTTTGAAACATTGCTGACATTGATGATGATTGTTTGGTAGTCACAGTTGATTGTCAAAATACGGAATATATGCAGAAAAGCTAGACACACTAGATTTAGTTGATGAGTGGGCGTAGTCATATTCTGGCCGATCAAAAAGCAACAAAACTAGACCTACCGTAACATCTAATCACTAGTTCTTGGTAGAAGATGAAGCTAGGGATATTATTAAAACATTAAACAAGAGTAAAAAAGTATTTATATGACGTTATTCTTATTTATTTGTTTGAAAATTACGTAATGCACGATTGCATAATTTATTTTTTTCTTACAAAGAACCACGGAAAAACTGGTGCGAATAACACTAAATGTACTAATTTTGGCCATAAGCATGTTTTTTTTTTTACTTTATATATGGATTAACTTGACGTTTGAAGACTAAAAAGAAAGTTTTATTGTCTACGACAGTAATTTGTCTTTGGTAAGATCGTATTCTACAGTCAACTTTTTAGCGTTTTTCAATTTTACATGCACAATGATTAAATTATACCGAACATACTTTTGTTAATACTACCACAGACATTATATATTTGAGTTCTCTATCCATTTCCCTACAGTTTGGTATATAATAAGTACATGTTCAAAGGAAAGATCACAAACAAATTTAGACTGAAAGATGAACACTTCACTCTATAAAAATCTGCCCACAAAAAAAGTCTGGCACAGCGTGCAAAATAACTCTGGAATGAATGAGTGCAAGGCTGTATGAAGTTTTATGTACAATTTAATTTTCCTGAACCTCAATCTTTTTGGTCAGGAATTCTCAAAATCAAGAAACTGTTATTTACATAATAACATAAATATTTTGGAAAATCTGTTCCATTTCTGTAAAATGGGTCACTGGAATGACTACACACACAGTTCCTGTTCCTAATACTGATACTGCTGCTAGTTCTACACTGTAAGGTCTGATACTGACTGGCCGTAAAAGGGTTCTTAGCACTGCTCTTTTAGTTCAAACGGCAAAGGCTTGGTCATACGGTCTTTTAGAATACGTCAGCTCGGCGTGGAGTTTATGATGCAATGGCAGAAAACCCCAATAGGTTGTTACTATTTATAGAACGACCCCCGACCAATCAGAAGAAAAGTCAAAAAGTTAATTTTTGAGACTAGTAAATTATGCGGTTCTAAGCGTATTTGTATGATCTGACTAAATTTTAATATTTTATATTATAGTTATTAGTGGACAGATTTTAATTATCGAAAGTGATAATCAAACGGCCAATTTCTATCTATTGTTCTATATAGTTTTCCCTTAGTTATTCCTTTGCATTTCAATCTGGGTAATTTTTAATTAATTAAATTGGGCATTACCCTGATGTGAAAATATCACCAAATAAAATTTTTCTAAGTTAATATAATTTTATTATGAGGGAATCTTTATGTTTATGTGTTAAGCAATATTAGTGCTATAATTCGAGATATCCCTTTAATTTTAATTATCTTTAGTTATTAAGAAATAAATTATCTACGTTCGGTCAAAAACACAAAATAGGCATTATTTCCACGTCAACAAATATTTTCTTATCACTACAAAAAAAGGAAACGATTTGATTGGTTGTTAAATTTGTACTATGCTCTTAGATAAATTGTGGGTGGGCGGTAACTTTTGACTTGTTTCCTAGACAAATTCAAATACACTAGATAAATTGTTGGCGGTAAATTTGACTGGGTCCTCAGACAAATTTCAAATACTGTAGTTATTTATAGATTTAAAAATACGTTAACTAGTTTTTTTTTGGGCGGGGAATTTGAGCGTGGTGTCATACAGATTCAAAATTTTTAAGACAGGCGACGAACTGGAACGGACTACGACTAATGGAACATGGAGCACAAGAAGTATAAATGGGAAAGAAGAGGAGCTGGTGGAAGAGATGAGGAAAGCAAAACTAGAAATCCTGGCTATAACGGAAACGAAGAAAAAAGGACAAGGAGTCATGGATCTCGATAGCGACACACTGCTCTACGGTGGCGTACCCACATCTGAAATAGCTAAAGGGGGCGTAGGATGTATTGTGACCAAAAACCAAAAAGACAGTATCAAAGGATGGAAATTTGTCTCAGAGTGCATTACGTTTGTACAACTAAAAGAAGGAGAGACTATAGTCAACCTGGTCATAGTGTATGGGCCAAATGAGGATGAGAGAGTAGAGGTCAAGGAGGAATTCTTCGAGCTGCTTTAAAAGACAGATGCAATTATCATGCTCGGAGATTTCAATGCCAGAGATGGAAATGACCATGCTAGATGAGGTGGAGTAATCGGAAGATATGGAGAAGATACTGTCAATGACAATGGAAAGCGACTGCTTAGATTACGCAGTGAGCAGAATCTGATAATTACAAACACAAAGTTCCCCCATAAGCGCATACATGCATACACAAGATGTGAACCAACAAAGAATGAGAAGTCGGTGATCGACTATGCCATAGTCAGGAGGAGCTCATGCAAATATGTCCGGGATGCCAGAGTCTGGAGGGGGCCAGAGATTGGAAGTGATTGTCGTAGATTTTATTGAGATAGGTTGAAGATGTTTAGGGTCCCGTCTGAGCAAAGGTGATAATGATAAACTATGTGAGAATAAGGGGTAAGAAATAGCTTTACTTTTCACAAGGATGAGAGTGTAAGAGAAAGGACAGTCTCTATATTGAGTAATTGCTCTAATCCAGCCTATCTTACGACAATATCTAATAAGACGCACTTTCTCTCCTGGTACACACACACACACATATATATATATATATATATATATATATTTAAATATATATATATATATATATATAGTGGTTACAACACCGCTCTGGCGACCGGGTGATACAGGATCAAACCCGGGCGACGGCATTTGAGGATTTTTCGTCGACCGGGATTTGGACTGGATTAACTCGAGACCTGGCGAGAACATTTGAAGGAGTGTCGTCGACCAGGGACTGGCGGCTCCTTATTTATATTTATATTTATATATATCAGTTACACTTCACTTACATATACACAATTCTGTGACATAATACGTACAGACGTGAACCAAGCTATGGATAACATATATTGGGCAGGGGTTTTGACCAACACGATAACTTAAGGTTTAATATCTTAAAAAAATCACAACATCAATATTATCTATCAGAACGTATAGTTTACAGACATCAAAATGCAAGAACATTTTTTTTTAGCCCAATAGGCCCTCCAATATAAAATCGAGGTTCTGGGACTGTGTAAAAGAAAGTGGAAGGGGGTAGCCAAGAAGAAATTCATCACAGGTGAATTGATGCTGTCCTCAGGACAGAAAGACGTAAGTTCACACCACAGTGAAGGGGTAGCTCTTATGTTATCTAAAGAAGAACAGAAAGCACTCATTGAATGGGAAGCCGTTGGACCCAGAATAATAACAGCTACTTTTAAAACAGCTAAAAAGAAAATAAATATAAATGTCATCCAATGTTATGCACCAACTAATGACAAAGAAGAGTCTGTGAAAGAAGATTGTATACTAGACTACAGGAAATTATGGAAAAAGTAAAAAGAAGAGACATCACAATTTATTTTGATGTGTGAGATGAATGCAAAGATAGGTATAGTCAACACCGGCTTTGAAGAAGTCATGGGAAAACATGGGCTGGGAATAATGAATGAAAATGGGGAACTATTCTCAAACTTCTGTGCTTCAAATCAACTGGCTATAGGAGGAAGCATGTTTCCACATAAGAGAATACACAAGGCAACATGGATATCACCAGACCATAGAACGGAAAATCAGAATGATCATATATGCATAAACAAGAAGTTTAGATCATCATTGCAGGATGTAAAGGTATATAGAGGAGCAGATGTGGCATCAGATCACCACCTTCTGATAGCCAAAGTAAAAATGAAACTCAAGAGATATGCAAAAATGCAAAATTATAGACAACAATTTAATGTAGGACATCTAAGAAATCAAGAGACCACTCTGGTATTAAATTATACTTAAAACCCACAAGCTTCTAGCTAATATTATCGCGCTTTAACACGAGATGTAAATTCTGGTAATTCACAAAATTACGCATGATGAATAAAAGTAGATTTATCTCTAATTACACTAGTCAACAAATTTTCAAAAGTTTTTTGTACCAGAAATTAAATATACCATTTCTTATTGATTTTGACATGCTGATTTCAAATATCATAATGAAATTCACCAAGTGGCTCTGGTTTTTCTTTTAAATGATAAATTTACATTACTACAGTAATACAAACATTGTATGCTTGTTTAATTCTCTGGGGTGTACAGCTAGTCTTTCTAGTTTAGCATTATAAAAATTGTGGTTACTTACTCAATTGATATTTCAACATAAAATGATAGAAAAAATAAAAACATTATTTAAAGTTCACATATCATGTTTTAAAAAGGCACATTTGAACCCATTACGTCATTATTCAGTCGCTGTTCGAGCTCTCTTTGCTTGCTTCTTGTAGCCAATCGATGAGGTGTCTCTTGTCACAGTCCAACAGTAATCAGCAAGCATTGAAGGGCTCCAATAGCCTTGATACCTTGTCTCCATGGCAGCAATGTCCTGGTGAAATCGTTCACCATGCTCATCACTGACCGCTCCATAGTTTAACGTAAAGAAATTCAGATGAGAATCCAGAAAATGAATTTTCAAAGACATGTTGCAGCCAAGACTCTTATACTTCAGAAGGAGATTTTCTACAATTTCATTGTAATTATCAGATCTGTTGTTTCCAAGAAAATTGTCCACCACTGACTTAAATGCTAGCTATGCTGCTTTTTCCTTGCCATGCAACACGCAAAGAAACTCGTCATCATGAAGAAGTTTTCGAATTTGCGGACCAACAAATACTCCCTCTCTTATTTTAGCTTCACTCAGTCTTGGAGATTTTCTGATGAGGTATTTGAAAGCCTCATCTGTTTTCTCCATTGCCTTGACAAAGTTTTTCATGAGACCCAGCTTAATGTGCAAGGGTGGCAACAAAATCTTGCTGGTGTCGACCAGTGCTTGGTTCTCAACGTTCTTACTGCCAGGCTGCAATGACTGCCTGATTGGCCAATGTCTTCTGATGTAAGGGTCACTTCGTGCACGGCTATCCCACTCACAGAGAAAGCAACAGTACTTGGTGTATCCACCCTGCAGTCCAAGCAAAAAAGCGACCACTTTTAAGTCACCGCAAAGTGACCAATGATGATGATCGTAGTTTATACACTTCAAAAGCTGCTTAATGTTTTCATAAGTTTCTTTCACATGAACTGCGTGACCAACTGGAATTGACGGTAACACATTACCATTATTCAACAAAACAGCTTTAAGACTCGTCTTGGATGAATCAATGAAAAGCCTCCACTCTTCCGGTATGTAATTGATTTTGAGGGCTGCCATTAAACCAGAAATGTTGTGGCACGCAGAAAGGTCACCCTCTTTGAAAAAGAATGTAATAAGCGGCTTCTGGCGGTTCCTATAGACAGAAATTGTAACATCGTCTGCCAGGAGATTCCACTGTTGCAATCTGGAACCCAAAAGCTCCGCCTTGTTCTTCGGTAAATTCAGATCTCTTACAAGATCATTCAGTTCACCTTGGGTTATTATGTGTGGTTTAGTGGATGTAGTTTGCTCAAAATCTGGGTCGCTTGAGGTTGATGGTTCAGGACCACCAATGTCCTCTTCATCAGTGGAAGCAGCTGAAAATGATTCTGGCACTTGGGGAACTGGTAGGCCATCGCCATGTGGTACCGGACGTATTGCAGAGGGGATGTTTGGATATTCCAGAGTCCATTTTTTCTTCTTTGATATGCCTTTCCCAATTGGAGGGACCATGCAAAAGTAACAGTTGTTGAGATGATCAGTGGGCTCTCTCCAAATCATTGGAACTGCAAAAGGCATAGCTTGTGTTTTGCCAGTCAACCACAGTTTAAGATGTGCTGCACATGTATTGCAGCATATGTGTGGCGCCCAGCTCTTATCTTGATCTCCTATTCTGCATCCAAAATACAAACTGTACGCCTTCTTAATCACTTTAGTTATATTTCGTTTTTGTGATAGAAATGTCACCTCACCACATATATAACATAAATTATTAGCACTGTTCACACATGTCCCAGGCATTTCTAACTACGATACTTTTGATAAGGACAAATGCACTAACTAATGGCAAACGTTTATAAGAGATAAGATATTTATACACAAAGGTGATGTAATCATAGGTAGGATTGCATCGTCAACTTCTAGTTACATTTTTATTGGTCATTAGAAAAAATTATGCAATCGCCCACAACAGTTGCGTCATATATATAAATTGACCGTAATTAAATAAACTAGTAGCATATATCTTGAAAACTAGAGCCAATCAACATTTTCAAATGTCATTTTCGTTTTCAGCACAACAAAATTAGTTAAGATCAGCTATTTTTATTTCTGGTACATTTTGGTTGTTGACTAGTGTTATCAATCACCTACCGTATATAAATTAATATAAAGCGTCTCTTACTGGAGGAATAGCAAGAAATTAAATTTACTTATTACAGCTGGAACTATTAATATGCTTATGTAATAAACACAAAAATCCCAGTGAAAAACTTTAACACGTTAAGACACTCAAAATTCTAATATATATTATGATTACCACCCCGCAAGAAAAATGACACTCTCCACGAATCTAAGAAATTATCTCTATATAAAAACTCCAAGATTCGCGCTAGCAGATATCACCAATTCCTGGGGCAGACTGCTAATGAGTTTTAGAAGACTGCGCATGTATACTGAATCGGCCCGATGTCCCCATGTCTGGCAAAAACGCATCTGGAGCGAATTCTTCGTCCATTCTATTACCAGGCGTTAATCAGAGGTTTCAGATCTCGGCTCTGAAGTCGTAACCTGATCGCCGGTGGTCCGCCTCTGAGAAGACAACAAAGGGCGAATGTCGTGGCTGCTAGCAAGATAACTTATTGCATACCAACCAGCAAGCGTGGAAATTCCACTCGAGTTAGTTGTGTTTTTTATTTTTGTAAGAGAGAAAGGGGTGACTGAGGGATTAAAGTGTAGCTTCATTTTCATCTGTCACAGTGATCACTACCTGCTTACAATCAAAAGAACAACTGAAAGTTGCACAGCCTAGGAACTGCCCAACATCATGCAAGGAACAAAGTAAACGAAATGGAGAAATGAGAGAGCCAGAAATTAGGACCAGACTTCAGGGGCTTGCTGCCATCAATGGTACCTATACCTTGTAGCGGTATGGCAGCTTGTGCGCCCTGAATATCCCCAGAGCTATGCCAGTGGGAGTTTTACTCCTGGTAGGTTCAACCAAGCTGGACTGGTCTGCGTGGGTAGGGGTCAGACAAAAGCTGGTACCATGGTTCTCCAGGTTGGGGTTTTTAGCACAGGGCCGACACCCCTGTCTATGTAAAAATCGCACATGTTACGGAAACGGCAATAAATGAAAAACACTTTGATGCGGGACGGACATCCGGATTCTCAGGCTTGTGTGACTGACAGTGATGGAAGCCAAAAGGAAGCCACTGGCATGAAAACGGATGCTCAGACCGCAAAACACGAAACCAGAATTGGTTTTTGGAATGTCAGAACCATGAATGAGACAGGAAAGCTGAGACAGATCACAGCAGAGATGAGGAATTACAAACTACATATCCTGGGAATAAGCGAGAGCAGATGGATAGGGATGGGGAGAATAAAAACAGCTACAGGAGAAACAGTACTTTATTCTGGTAGAGAGGATGGTCAGCACAACGAAGGTGTAGCCATTATCCTGAAGAAAGGAATGGAAAGGTCTTTACTTGAATAGAAACCTATCAACAACAGACTGATAAGAGCAAGACTGAGAGGGAGGTTCACCAACACCACAATTATACAATGCTATGCACCAACGAACGACAGCGATGAAGAGATCAAGGATGATTTCTATCAACAGGTACAAAAGGAATGGAAACTGTACCCAGGTACGATCTTATTATAGTAATGGGAGACCTAAATGCGAAAGTTGGAACACACAATAATTATAACGAACGAGTAATGGGGAAATGCGGCAATGGAACAGTAAATGAGAATGGGGACAAATTAATAAGCTTCTGCAGTATTAACAACCTGGTCATTGGAGGAACACTTTTCTAACACAAAGAAGTGCACAAGTTAACATGGGAATCACTAAACGGACGAGACAAAAACCAGATAGATCACATAATGATCAATGGCAGATGGAGACATGCACTACAAGACGTGAAAGTAGGAAGAGGCGCAGATGTGGGAAGTGATCATCCCCTAGTAGTAGCAAGACTGAAGGTGAAACTCAGAGCTGCTGGACCAGTTGTAGCCAAACAGAAAAGATACAACATCACGAAACTTAAGGACCCCCTCACCAGAAAAGCGTTCGTTGTTGACGTAAAGAGACGATATCTGATTACCAAAAGCCAGGAAAGAACAGAGACCGACGATGTCGACCAGAAATTCAACACAATCTCAATAACATACAAAGAAAGCAGCAAATCATGCTTGGAATTCCAGGAAAGAAAGAGCCAAGACTGGATAACACCAGAAACACTAAGCACCATAGCGAAGAGAAAAGAAATGAAAAGAAAGAAAGCAGAAGGTAAGTCTCCCAGGTTAAAGGCAATATATAGTGAACTTTAAAGTCAGCTGGACAAGGAAGTAAAATGTCAAACACGTGCTAACAAAAGGACATTTCTGGATGACCTTGCAAGACAGGCAGAAGAGGCAGCACTGAGAAATGAACAAAGCACAGTCTATAAAATAAATGAAACTATCAGTGGAAAACGAGGTGCAAACAACATAACATAAGAGACAAGCAAGGAAATCTCATCACCACAGCACAGGGGCGGGAAACACGATGGGCAGAGCACTTCGGAGAAACACTGAATAAGGAACCACCAGAGACTCAGCTGAATGTTCCTGAGGCTGAAAGTGACTTAGATGTAAATACCGACATTCCACGAAAAGAAGAAATCATCACAGCCATCAAAGGGCTAAAAAATGGAAAAGCGCCTGGTCAAGACAATCTAAATGCTGAGTTATTCAAGACAGACCCTGAACTAGCAGCAGCACTATTAGAACCGCTATTTGCACAAATCTGGGAAACTGAGACAACACCATCAGAGTGGAGTAAAGGAATATTTGTCAAATTGTCCAAGGAGGGCCACCTTGCAGACTGCAACAACTGGAGAGGAATTACCCTCCTCTCAGTTCCCAGCAAAATACTAGGCAGGATAATCATCCAGAGAATTTCAAAAGCAGTTGACCATAAACTGAGAAAAGAACAAGCGGGCTTCAGAAAGAACAAAAGATGTGCAGATCATATATTTACCCTCAGGAACATTATAGAGCAGTGCTCAGAATGGCAGAGACAGCTGTACATTAACTTTGTTGATTTTGAAAAGGCTTTCGACAGCTTACACAGGAATAGCCTATGGAAAATTCTGAGGGCTTATGGAATTCCCAGCCGCACTGTTTCCATCATAAAAAGCCTCTATTCAAATTTTACGTTCAGTGTTGGATCGAGTAATGTAACTTTCGAAGTGAAAACAGGAGTAGGACAGAGATGCCCTTACCAACAACATTATTTTTGACAGTCATAGATTGGGTGATGTGTCAGACAACAGAGGGCAGTCCAAGAGGAATTAGATGGACAACGTTTTCTACACTGGAAGACCAGGAATATGCAGATGACATTACACTACTCGCGCATTCACATCAACACATTCAAGACAAAACCGATAGACTGAATAAGTATGGCCAGCAGTTTGGCCTGAATATAAATTTCAAGAAGACAGAGGTCATGACACCAAATGTGGGCAATCCTGAGCCAATAACAGTAAGGAACCAGAAGTTAGAACAGACAGACACATTTACTTACTTAGGATGCATAGTAACACCTGACGGCGGAACAAGCAATTACATTAACAACAGAATGTATAAAGCGAGAACAGCCTTTGCTGTTCTCAACAACATTTGGAAGTCTACCCAGTACCGCACAAACACCAAATTAAGACTGTATGAGAGCTGTGTACTTTCTGTGCTTCTCTATGGTGCGGAATATTGGAGAGTAACAGAGAAGGAAATGTGGAAACTGTCCTCCTTCCACACAATCTGCCTAAGGCAAATTCTCCGAATCTTTTGGCCAAACACCATCAGCAACCAAGAACTACTTATTCAGAGTAACCAGGTTGACATGCACACCATCATAGCTGGCAGACGCTGGAGTTGGGTTGACCACGTCCTCAGAAGGGACCCTGATACCATCACAGGAACAACTATGCTATGGACGCCCGAGGGAAAGCGAAAGAGAGGCCGACCAAAAACAACTTGGCGGAGAACTGTGGAAGCTGAGATGCAAAGAATGAACCACAGTTGGGGCACTGTATGAAGGATGGCCGCCGACCGAGCAAAGTGGAATCAATTTATTGCTGCCCTACAGGACGCCACCAGGCGTGATGGCCGCTGACTGCTTTGATGGTTGGTGGTTATGGATCAAAGAAGAAGAAGAAGAGATCAGGGGCTTATTGCTACAGCGGTGAGAAACACAGAAGAACAACCTGATGACTTAGAAACCCTCTGGCTTAAATTCCAGGACATCATAAAGACAGAAGCTGCAAAGCATGTGGTGAAGTCCCACTTGGGAATAAGAGAAAGAGGACACCTTGGTGCACAGAGTAAGTAAAAGAGAAAATAAGATAGAAGAAAATGGCATGGAAACAATACTTAGGATCTAAAACGCAGTAAGACAAATAGAGAAATATAGAGAATATGTGACACTCAGAACAGAAGCAAAGAACAAGGTGCTAGCAGCAAAAGAAAAGTCCTGGGAAGAATTTGGAGAAAAGCTAGTAAAAGATGCGCAAGAAAACCAGAATTATTTCTATAAGAACCCTAAAGAACATGAGGAAGGAAAAACAATGCTCTTTCAAATTTATAAAGGACAAGCACAACAAATTGCTTACTGCCCCAAAGGAAGTAATGGAAAGATGGAAAGAATATTTCTCAGAACTCCTGGATGGTGAGCAAGGTCAAGCATCAGAAATGATAACCACTAGCACAGAAGAGGAAACCAATGGTGATGAAGATGACATAAAGATGGAAGAACTGAAGGCAGCACTGGAGAAAATCAAGATGGGCAAAGCAGCATGGCATGATGGTATAACACCAGAAATGGTCAAGTCCAAGGGAGCATCAGGCAACCTATTACTCTCAAGGGTCCTACATGCAGTGTGGTGCAACAAAGCCATACCAAAGGATTGGGAGATTGCCATCATAACACCGATTTTCGTAAAAGGTGAAAATCGACAATGTGGAAACCACAGAGGGATATCCCTTCTCAGTGTCCCTGGTAAAATCTGCTCTAGAATCCTAGAGCAGAGACTCCGATGCCTAGCTGAGCCACACTTGGATGAAGTCCAGTGCGGATTCGGAGCAAACCGAAGTACTGAAGACATAATCTTCACAATCAGACAGCTGAGTGAAAAGGCCCTTGAGTATAAGAGTGAGATCCATCTTTGTTTCATAGATCTGGAAAAGGCGTTTCACAGGGTCCACTGGAGCAAACTATGGACTGTTTGGAAAGGAAGAACATTCCAGCACCTCTGATTCATGCTATAGAGAGCTTCTACACGTCTTGCAGAAATTATGTGAGGACAGCAAACTATAAGTCAGAAGAATTCAAGACCACCACTGGTGTAAGACAAGGTGATATCCTGTCACCTTATCTTTTCATACTCCTCATGGACGATGTCATCAAGGCATTTAAGGAGAGAACAAGAAAGTATTCAGTGGGGTAATGGAAGATGAGAAAGGTCTGTATTTCAGAGCTGGCATTTGCTGATGATGTTGCCCTGATTGCTAAATCAGAGGCACATCTCCAATCCAACCTGCAAGTCTGGAAGGAAGAGCTGGAGAAGAGAGGATGGTCATAAGCAGCTATAAAACAAAATTAATGGTAATATCACGAGAAGAAAGAGTACATCAGATTAACCTGGGAGAACAGGTCCTGGAGCAGATCGAACACTTTAAATACCTCGGAGCTATTATGGTCCGAAAGGGAGGCATCAGAGAAGAGTTGGCTACTTGAAAAGCAGCAGCTGGGAGACTTTTTCAGGCCATACATCGAGGATTCCTCAGCAAGAGAGAGGTTGGTAGGAAAACGAAGATGGCTGTATACCGCTCCACATATGTCCCAGTCTTGACATATGGATGCGAGTCATGATCAATGACCACAACCCACAAAAGCCAGATCCAAACTTCATAAATGAGGTATCTGAGAAAGGTGGTTGAAGTAACAAGAAGAGACATGGTCCGCAACCAGACGATACGTCAGGGACTAAAATGCCACCCCCTGCAGACCCAAGTAGAAAAGTCCCAACTAAGATCGTTTGGCGATGTCTGCAGGATGGGAGAATATCGGCTACCACGACAAGCATGAGAAACAAAGACCCAGGGATCCAGACCCCCCAGGACGACTCAGAGTACGCTGGGACGACAACATTAGACAATCTTTAAAGGACCGAGGACTAGAATGGAACCAGGCTAGAAGGAAGACAATGGAAAGGATAGTCTTGCGCTCTCTCTTTCAACCTCTATACCTCACGGTAGAAGTGGAACGACTAAACAAGTAAGTAAGTATTTGACAGGTTATAGCTTGAGGATCAGTATTGTCATGTCTGCACGAAGTCTACACGAAGTGCCATGATTTCAATAATATACTACTTGATGTTGCGTCTTATATGAAACATCATCATGCTGCTGTTAAGCGGGCTGCATTCTTATAACAGCAACGAGATCACTGTACAATCTAAATAGTGTTCTGCGATTACTTGACTATTCAAGAAATACGTTCTTGAGCAGGACATTGCTATGTACGTATCTGTGCTAGATTGAGTTATGTGTAACATTTGGACCTGTAAAGTTGGTAGAAGATGTAGGGTATTTTATACTTCTGGAAAGTACATCTGCCACCACATTTAGACTTCCCTTTATGGCTTTAATAGTGTAGTCGTACGGCTGAAGAGCGAGCAAGGCTCTAGCTGCTTTTTGATTAGTGAATCTTGCAGTCTATAAATACGCCAAGGCCTTTTGATCTGTCTCCAGAGTGAATCGAGCTCCCATCAAATACCTCTGGAGTTTGTTGAACGAAAACACGATAGCGAGTAAATCCCTCTCGGCAATGGGATATAGATGTTCTGCAGGTGACAGTTTACGACTCACATACATAGTAGGGTGCATGTGGCCTTCAAATTCTTACATTAATGTTCCGCCGACGGCTGTATTTGAAGCGCCAACTCTGAGAACAAAAGGATATCGAATGTCAGGTAACCTCAAAATTTGTGATTTCGAAAAGGCAATCTTAATCAAATTTAAAGCCACATGACACACATGCGACCAAAGTACCTTATTTGAAGCGTTCTATTTTACCAACGCAGACAAAACTGAAGTCATATCTGAAAAAAATTAGGCTGACATTTTCTATAAAAATTTATGAGGCCTAATAAACTACGAACGTGTTTTTTTTGTGTGCGAGGAATTTCAAGATTCAGAATTTTAGAAACAGTAGAATCTTCGGGTCTTAGAAACCCACCTACTACCTTATGACCAAGAAAGGAAATTTCAGTATATCTGTTGGGTCGTTCATTCTAATGGTAAAGAACTTCATTACGCGAATGGTTGCAAAGGAACAAAATGTCAGAAAATGTTCTTCAAAACGAACTCCAACAAGTAGTGTTTAACTGGTCACTTACTGGCAGCACACAAGTCTGTGATGATGACTGTACATAGATTTTATTTAACGTGACACATACGGAGTGGAACAAGACGATCATAGTTACAGGTGCAAAAAGGGTCATACGTCAAAATGTTGATAATTACTTTTCAAGTTCATGAAGATTCTCTAACAATTAAATCCTCTTATACAAGTGACTAAGGATCACTTCCTCTACCATATCATATGTATTGCAGTCAAGTCCGTTGACCTTCTTTCAAGGACGTATCTTATGGCCAACGGATTCATTCTCAAGGAGCAATACTTCTTATCATACTTGTAACAATTCCAGACTTTTTCCATACGATACTTAGGTAGCATATATATATAAAATCCAAACAAAGTCATCCACGACAATACGACCAGGTTAGAGTTCTGTGTTGACTAACCTCTCTATATCCATGCCACGACTTTGGCATTGACGAAAATACGGCATATAAAAACATGTGAAGCATACAAATCAATTAACTTCGTTTACTCGTAGGTATCCTCCCTCTACGGTAATTCAAAAGGGCTAACGACTCCGTCTGTCCATTCTAGGAATGACATACTACGATGAATTCCCGCTAGACCAAAACTAGGAGCAGCCTGATACTTTAATTTAACTCAATAAACATTCGATATGACATGGGGCGACACTTACTTGATACTTCCACTATTGGCTTCATCATGAATACCAGTAGATATCATTACAAAATAATGGCTTCTTCAAACTTGCCAGAAAAATCCAAGAAATATATATCGGACATAAACATGGTCCGAACTGCCCCGTTCAAAACATGACGTCAGAATCTCCAAACTAGGTTACCCGTGCGTCCAAAGCAACTCACACTGCATTGTGCACATCAGTGCGTGAATCAATCGAACGCACAAATAATATAACTATATTAAGACTGGTGCGTACATTTGGCAGGACCGAAGACTACCCCCTTAGGTAATAAATGTACGTAACAGCTCCCTTATTACCTCCCCTTAAAAAAAATTAATTCTATTAATTTTTTTGAACTTAGTACCCGAGAGAGGTGAGTCAAAACCACAACAAGATATGAAATGCATAAAGTTATACCATATTAAGAAAAGAATATTAAACGAAATCAATATAACTAAATGATAGTATGCATTAAAGCACACATCCACTATCGACCTACTTTGGAACGATGTGGTAATATTCGAAGTAAAAACAAGTTGAAAATGAAAAATGAAAAAACCATTAAAAAAAAAATGATAATAAAATTCACCTAAGTTTTCAAAAAAAAAATTTGAAACATATGATTTCAAAAATGGAAATGAACAGCAACACTGATGATGATCAATTACAAGAGAATCAATAAAACAGAAAAATTGAAAATACAATGTGCAAAAATGAAGCAATGCAAAATTAAACACTTTAAGAATCAACACCCTTAATGTTTTCTAACACTAGTACGGTTGACTAGTGATCTAACAGTGAGATATCATAACTAAGACCCGTGAATGCAGGTATTACGTGACAACTAAGAAA